>JAHLJT010002406.1:183194133-183208771 GCA_031308135.1 Acheta domesticus
CTATGCTAATTAAAACTTAATTATTCAAAATTTGGCCGGTAGGGGCTAGTTTCTTCCTCATCAACTTGAAAACCGCGATTTTCTTTATTTAAATACTTTTTGGGGGGTATTTCATTCCCGTGTCGATATAACGAACCTACGACCTTAAATATAAATATTGCATATTCATTAAGCAATCTCATTACTGCAGTTCTGTTAATTTGTAGCATGACATGTTTATCTTTTTATTGGTATGATTGGTCTCGTGAAATGAGTTGATTTTGAATAAATTTAAAAAATATATATAAGCTGCAAATGTTTATATGATGTCAAAAGTTAGTGGGGAGGGGGGCATTTTTTTGTCTGCTGGACTTTATCTACCACAAACTAATTTAGCTTGAGGCCTATGATGTTCCCCTCTGGGTTACCTTTTTCTATTAGATATGAATAATCTACAGATATTGAATACAAATGGATGGTACATGGCTAAATCATCTGTCTTCAAACGCAGTGCATAGAGATTTGCTAATTCCAACATAATAAACGTAATTTATGTTAAATCATGTCTGCGTGGGGGAGGTGGTGTAAGTATTTGCAAAAGATATGTTTTTCTTTTAAAAATGGTTTGTGTCAATATTCTGTTATTGTTTAACCTTTGGAAGCGTTTTGAAAATTGTGCAAAAAAGCTCTTGATGCGTCAAGGAATGAGGCCAGAAGCACTAGGAGTTCCATCACACACGAAAAAAATGGATGACTCAGAAGAAGTTGTGGCTGGATGCTAGGAGCATCTATTTGACCATTAGAATGGGCATATGATGATGATGCCTTTGTATTCCAGGTTATTCATTTCTCATTTGTCATATTTTATATTGCACTTTAGAAAATATGTATGTGTCTTTTGAAGTAATTTTGAAAATAATTTTTAATTTTGTTTTATTTCTATTGTAGGAAGGGTCCTGTGTACTAGATATTCCCACAATTTATAATTGTGAATATAAATGGCAGTCAGGAAAAAGATGTCCATGGAAACAATGATGCCCTATTTTTTCTGGTTCAATTTCATGCCTGTTTCCCATAAAAAAGTATCCAGAAGTAAAAAGTAAGGTTTAATACAATGTTCATATTTAATAATACTGTTCTGAATAAGTCATTTGCTTGCATTTCTAAATATAGTCCTGCATTTTGTTTAGTTTGTAGCTGTTATTTGCAGTTTTTTTTATATTTGTTTGACAAATTCATGAATTTGAGTAATTAAATAAATATCTGAAATGTAAATAATTAGATGCAATTTTCTTGAAATCATGTTTAAAGTCACTATTAAAATAAAATTCATATTTATTTCTTTCTTTTTTCAGAAAAAAAATTAATGAGGAGGAATTCTGAAAATGCAGAACGTGAGCATAAAGAAAAATGAAACAACATGCAGTAAATTTGCAAAACGCTGAAAATCAAGAGGAAAAAAACAGCTTTGCTTGAATATTAAAAAGCAACAAGTGTAATGTTAAAAGAATAAAAACAGTAATTGTATATTTTTGTTTTATTTATAATAATTATGAAAATGGGTTTGAATAAGTGAGCTCCTCCATCTGAGTCCTAAACATGTCCCGCTGATCTGGACCGCTTCAACTTCCTCCTCTGCACTTTCTTCATTAATTCCTCTTCTTTCCTTCATAGCAATATTTGTAGAATTGCTGTAGCTACTTATGTTCAGCTTGTATCTACCTTTTGTCCTTAAGAGTATAGTGCAGACATTGAATCTTTTTCCACAGCCAAATAATCTTTCTACAATATTCCTAGCTCTTTTGTGAGCTGTGTTTGTACGTCTCTCGGCGTTGCTTATCTCATTGCGCACGGGAGTTAACAGATAACGTGCACATGGGTAATCCGCTATCGCCAATTAGATGGCCAGAAATAGATTCCACGTTCCAAGACACCTTTATGACTGAATTTCTAAAAAATCTACTGTCATGTGTGGAACCCTGGCCACCTTGCCACAAGGTTTGTTATTTTCATATCAGGATCATTAATTACCTGACATAAAAACAGAATAAATCTTTTCTCTATTATAGAATATCTCTAGTTTATCTTTTATCAAGGCAGCACAATTCTAATGTGAGTGCAGTCAATGGCACCCAATACCAGGAAAATGTCTCTGGATAGCTGAGAAAAACGTTGTTTAATAGAGGAGTATTCCTGCCTATTTGGAAAGTATATGTACTTTGCTTCCAAGAGCATATTATCTCAGACACACGTTTTACCAACGTACACCATACTCTCATGAATTTCCGATCAAGTCACCCACTACCATGTGGAAGGCACCTGTGGGCGTAAAATCTTGAACAAAAAAAACTTATTTTAACACGCGTTTATTTCTCTTTTAAATAAAACTTTATTTCCATTCGAACGTGAAAATGGAGCTTAATGACTTCACTATACATAAGAATTAATTAAAATGTGAACTTCCTGAAATGAAGATTTACATTCTTTTACTAACCTTAGAACCACTAAAAGTTGAATTATCACGGGTAAACCGGATCCTCTACCATCCATGTGATTGAGGTAGGTCGCAACATTTCAGCCAAATGAATTACAGTTTCTTTCGAAGAGCGAAATCTTCTCCGAAATTCCCGATCGTTGTATTCTTCTAGTGGTAATGCTGCGATCCCGCAACACTTGTTCTCGGGTTTAGTGTCCTCAGCCGCTGAACATTGGCTCGAATTCTTCCATACGTCTGAAATGACTCCTTTTCAACTATTTGAATGATCCGCGGCTTCAAACCACCCTTCGCCGAGGTCGTGAAATTTCAAGCCCCGGTCGACCCGCGGCCGCGAAACTTCGCCAAAGCCGCCGTCTTATCAAGCGAACTGGCGTTCCCAGCCGGGGCTCGAAGAATCCTCGTCTCAGACCGCGTCTTAGAAATCCACCCTAAACTGTCATCGTTTTATTGATCGCTCCATTGGTCTTATTTCAGGTATCAAAAGAGATTAATCTAGGATTTGATAACAGCCCTGATTAAAGTGCAATGAACTCAAAAATACTCTATCAACTAAATCACAACTAATTTTTGTTAATGCATTGCTAACGTTAGATTGTCAAGGATTGCAGTTTTAAGAATGAGGAAAAAGTAAATCAGAATTTTAACTTGCAGTGTCCTTCATCTAAATAGCCCATCTACTCCACTCGTACCCACATTAAAATTAGACTTAAAATCCAACGTGGTGGAATTACGAAATGGCTTTCGTCATTTCTCCAATGTAATACATGAGAAATTTCATTACCTTAGTTGAAACAGATCGAAAACCCAATGTCTATTTGCGTCAACTGCTACGAATTTATAAGCCACCGCGCTTCTTTTACAATTGCAAGTGAGTGATCTGGTTCCGAGTAAGCGTCATGTTGAGACTTTTGAATCCGTTTAGTTTTCTGCACCAGAACAGTTGGCATCAACGAGAATTTTTTTATGACATTTTCAAACGCCCTCGTTGGGATTTTGCAACTTAGTTACCATTGATCCTCAATTTTGGTCACAAAGTTATTGTAGTTTGATAAAGAAAAATAGTTTGTTTTCGACAATCAATTCTGAATGGAATCTTTTTCAAACTTTCATTTAAAAACTAAAAATGTGCCAATTTGACTTAATAGACTTTAAAAACCATAAATTTACTAAAACAAAAACTTAATGACGACAAACCTTTTACCAATACAATAATGATATACTTGGGTCCCGACCGAGGATAGAAACTTTTTAAGTCCTTAAAACTATTAAAAATTCTTGATCAACTATAATGCACTGGTTTTTAAAAAATGACCCCAATCTAACTCTAAAACTAAGTTATCAAACTGTTCGCCTATTTTCACTTCAGTATGTTACATATGAATATTGTGTAATAATTACGATGAGTATTGTATTTGGTTAAAATTCAACGATAGCGAGCTTCAGCTACGTGTTGTATTGGCATAGCGTCCCCACCGCCAGCACCATCACATTCTGTCTTTCCTATTGCTCTGCAACCAGGAATATATCTTTTGTTTTTGTGTTTTTAAGTTATTATAAACGTGTCAATGGTTTCGTCTGTTGTCCGTTGATTTTCGTTAACAATTTTACTCAGCCAACAGTATTCGTAGTTACTCCCAAATTAATATGCCGTTTCACCAGGAGAGTTTACCTTCACGGGTAACTGTTGGACAATTGGAAGCGATATTTTTTTATTCATTCCTTAGTGATTCCGTTCGCGTCAACAGCTATGTCATTCTTTCTCGTAAGTGTTCGTGACTGTTTTTTTCATCGGGTTGCAGTGGTCTTCCCGCTTCTGGTGCGAAGCTTCGACCGACGCGACCTACACGCACAGCTTGCGGTGTTCTCCCACATCCTAGGTAGCGCCCATCCAGCGAGGCACCGTGCCCGAGCCGGGACAGTCTCTATAGATAGACAAAGAAGGATGAGGGAAAGATCGCCTCGCAGTTTGTTCAGGTGCTGCCTTCTCCGGCACTTTCGCCCGGTTGTTGAACGGTAAAAACCGAAGGATAAACTACCGAGTCAGAGCACGTCCGGTGCAGCTAACCTATGTATTCCTCCTTTCACACTCGACTGAACTCTTATCTAGCTAGTGTCGAAAATCCTGCCACCGAGGGGATGCGAACCATAGGACCTCTCCGCTCAGAGACACTGCAACGACAGAAATTGGTACCCTAAGCCACGTAAGCAGGTTCAATTTCCCAAATTACAACATAGTTCCGTTTGATTGTCATATTTTTCTATCTACAAGAAAAGAAAAAGAAAAGTAATGCACTTTCTAACATACTGCGATTGGATACCACCTTCCCATGTCCCCACAGATACAGTGCAATCGGGGCACGGTGTACTACGTGTATCTTCGATTCAGGTTTTTTTCAGTTCCTCCCTGATCCTTTGAGCAAATGCTGAGATGGCCCCTTGTTTGCTTCTGGGCGTAAATGTAGCTTCACTATGCGCACGTTTTGTTGAGCACTCCTTTTGCTTGTAGTGGTAGGGAGTAGAACTGATGTTCGTTACTGTTTTGTTAGCAATGCAGAAAATTAAATCAGCAGTTCATTTACCGTTGAAATTGATTTTCTATAACTCGGGAACAAACATTTCAATTTCAATTTTCCAATTTTTATTTTTCTAACACCATAATTTTTGCTAGTTCTTTTTTAGTTTTTCATATGTTTCTAATCTTGCGTGCGTTTTTATTATTTTTATTTGGGCCTCAAGAAAATGTGCGCATATATCATCTCTGCCCCCATACGTCATATACAGTTTTTACTGTTTTTGACCAATAAAACAAATAAAATAATATAGAAATTAATAGAGTGCACATCCTGCGCCCCCTCCTCGACAGCCTCATAGACATTACAATTCGTGGGAACGGTGTAGGAAGTGCACATCCTCCAGCGCCCTCGCAGCCTCATAGACATTGCAATCGGGGAACGGTTGTACCAAGTGCACATCCTGACGCTCCCGTCGCCAGCTCATTGCCCGGACGCCGCAGATGATTTCCATCGATTGCGCGCGTGGCTCGCGACGCGGGCGGCTGTCGTGGTCGGCGCGCGTGACACGGCAGTGATCGCGTGCGTGCACGTGCAGCGACCGCCCGCCCCGCGGACGCGAGCAGGCTGACGAGACGTGCGCCTGGCGCCTGGGAGTGGCGTGTGCGCCCCGGCGATGGAGGATAATTCGGTCCCCAAGAAAAAAGTTAGTTTAGTGCGAGGTTTGTTGGATGGCTGGCGGAGGGACGATGCCGCTCGATAGGCCCAGGAAGCTCAAGGGGAGGGAACAGTTCTTTTGTTCAGACGCCAGCGTCTAAGCCCTACGAAAGCGAGGAAATGGGGGGTATTATTTTTAAGGGAAAATGATTAGGAATATTATCGAGGCGCTAGTGGCGATAGAGCAATGATGTTTGTGAGAAATTTATGGAATTATCCTTAGAATCATCCATTGTTTTGGTCCACAAACTTTACATGGAACTACTGGATTTTAACCCTGGTTCCCGCGACGATGGAATCTGTGAGTGTTATCGCACATGGCTGAATGGGGTAGTGAAAGAACGTAGTAGAAACAAAAACACTGATTTTTTCACATAAGGGTTGAACATCGAGTGCAACTAGTGGTGCTAAAACAGCACGTACTTTCTCGCACGTATTTTTCGCCTCAAATTACGCGAAAAGTACTAAGATTGTCGAAAAACTGTTCGCGTGACCTTATTCGTAATCTTTCTTTAAGAAACAGATTTCATTAAGGGAAAAAATCTCTATATTCGTAAATAGTAGTGGCAAGAGGGCGCCCGAAAACATTTTGAATTTTGCTATTTCGAAAAATAAGGATTTTAAACGAAAATGGAAAACTGCATCAATCCCTTAAACGTTCTTCACTCTATCCTACCTCACAAAATTTAATGTGAAACTATGTGAGTTATTTTTCATTTGGAAAATAGCCAAGGCTTAATGTAAAGTTCTAAAATATCGGTGTCAAATTCCAGGGCCCGCGGTCGTTGATAATATCAATTTTGAAGAAAATCGGCTGAACGGTTTAGCGTCGGGAGCGTTGTTCACAGACTGACAGACGGACAGACGTTTGCCGTCATTTAATTTTTCGGTATCAATGACCCACAAAACATGGATTCTGGCCACACAAAATCATAGGGATTTGTTTTCCAAATTTAACAACAGGATTTATTCTCTATTCTTTACCAGAGCCTCATGATTTTGTTTTTGTCTTCGAAAATTCGCCATTTTTTTGGCGAAGTATTAATATTATTTTCTCTCTACCCGCAGCGAGAAAGTAAAAACTGATATAAAAATTGAAATTGCAAGGCCATTATCTGTTTTACTATTGTAGAGATTACCTCCAATTATTTCTTTCCCCCTAAACTACCAGATGACACCACTGTTGTGATAATTATCGGTTGTATGTTGGGTCTTTTATTTTCATGACCATGTATGCGGGTTTTGATGGTAGGTAGGGTACGTGCTTGGTCGAAGGCGACTTTCTGCGCTATATTTTAATGCAGTCGCTACAGTTCTTCGAAGCAGGAAAGGAGGGAACATACGACTTCAAGCCTCAATATATTAATTTGTATCTGATGAGGTACAGGTGTCAGAGTTAACTAATTGGAGTATATTAGTTTCGGAAAGATACATTTCTTTCTTCTGGTTTTTACCTGCCCATTTCAAAGGACCGCTTGGAGCTGCGTATATTATGTATTTTTTATTTAATAGGCGAACATTCCATATATAAAACCCATAACTTGATACAATGTGGCTAGGCCGAAGGCATTTAAGCATTACAATACCTAGATCCTATCACCTTCCAACCTTTCGAATTCTGGTATTCATCCCAATTGGTCTCACCATCAAAGCCGCGGAAAAGGGACCATCAGATTTGGCTGAAGTAAAATCCTGAAGGGGGAAACCTCCTGTCAAAAGATGCGTACATGCTAATCTACCAGACTTTTTCTATTTATTTCCTGGTACGGGCATTCTCATTCCAGCTTTGGCCTCCTCCGCTACTGAAATCAAACAGCGCCAAAGAGATCGTCCGCACTATCGCCTCTACACTTACTTTTCGGTTCCACACCCATTTGCCCCATAATGAGCATATTTAATTATTTGACATTTCAATTTTTTAATTGATTTCTACAAACAGTTGTGTATGACTAATGACTTAATTTACTTAACAGTTTACAAACCTAAATTACTGAATAAATTATTCATCATTTGCTTCTAACTTCTAACTGATTTATTTCCTCTCCTGTCTAGGTTCGTTCATACTATGCACGATACGCTCATACAATACGTATATTATGAACGGTGCACTGTGAATTACACGAATTTATAGGTTTTATTCGTAGAGCAAAGGCTTTCACACAGTTATGTCTGTCACTGAGCAAGAAAAATGATTATTCAATGTGTTAACAATTAAAATGGATAACCTACTAAAATGTATATATGTATTGTATGTATTATATTAAAATTCTGCAGAATTTCGAGTCGGTTTTCTTAAACGTCCATTTCATTTACGGTATCAGTTTATCACGAAACTGTTTAAAGGTAATTGAGGTCCAATATTCCAACGTTTTACTCTATTATAACTATTAATGAGAGCAATAAAAATTGTTTCTAATTATTTACACTGTTCAATTCTTGAACATTGTGTTTTCTAAACGTCTAATTATTAGCATGTTGAATTTTATTTCTGGCCTACATAACACCATCCCAAATTTCCATAAATTATGTCATCTCGTTACTGTCATATTCATCACAGAATTCTTCCACTACCGTCACTTGTAGAAGCCAAGAACGTTGAGGTTTAGAGGACCATCAATGGGAAATAATTTGTTGGCGCGCTAAAGGCGGCGTGTTGGCGGAGCGATTGCGGAAGGATCATTTAGAATGCATTTCGTAAGTTTCGAGTTTTCTTAACGTTCTTTTCGTTTACTGTGACGTTCGTCACGAAAATATTAGTTTAAAGGTAATTGGGATCCCTTATTCTAAAACTTTACTCAATTTTTAAACTTAACGAGATCGATTAAAATTGTTTTCAATAATTTAGACTGTTCAATCCTTGACATCTCGTTACCGTCATAGTCATCACAGTATTCATTCACAAATATCACTTGTAGAAGTGAAGAACGTGAGGTTTAGAGGACCATCATGGGCAATAATTCGTTGGCGCGCGGAGAGGCGGCGTGTTGGCGGCGCGATTCCGGAAGGATCACTTAGGGTCGCAACGGCTTTGTAGCGGGCGGCGCGACACGCGCGGCTGACAGGCGAGAGCTCTGCTCGTGTGCTAAAACGATCCTCCTCCTCCGCCACCCTCACCGCCGCCGCTGATGCCGCCGCTCCGCCCGCCCACCGCCTCCGCCACCGCCATCCCGCCACCGCCTCCGCCACCGCCTCCGCCACCGCCTCCGCCACCGCCTCCGCCACCGCCTCCGCCACCGCCTCCGCCGCCGCACCAGCCACCGCCGCCTCCGCCACCGCCTCCGCCACCGCCCTCCGCTCCGCCTCCGCCACTGCCACCTGCCCACCGCCACTCCCGCCACCGCCACCGCCGCCGCCGCCACCACCGCCGCTGACACGCCTCCGCCTCCACCTCCGCCACCGCCTCCGCCGCCGCTGACGCCGCCGCCACCGCCTCGGCTTCCTTCTGCCGGCACGCGGCCTACAGCTCTCCTTTCCCTGCCTCCCCCTCCCCCCACTCACCGACCCCTCCCTTCCCCGACTCCGCAGGCGGTGGCTTTGCTCCGCCACTCACCCGCCCGGCCCCCGCGCTCCGCCACGGCTCCGGGCCTCTTGAGCCCTGCGCCTCCCCGCCCCAATTATGACCCACGCCTGGCTTCGGCGCCTCCGCCCCCGCTCTTCTTCAGCGCCCGCCCACACTTGAGGGACCTCCCGCTCCTCTTTCCGCCCCGCTTCACTCCGTCTCTTCAGCGCAGGACTCGCTCCGGTGCGATGCCATGACAAGTCCATGTCAGGGCCCTGTCCTTCTTCAGTGCCCGCCCTACTTGACGGACGTCCCCCCTCTTTCTTTCCGCGCTGCTTCAGCCCGTCTCTTCAGCCCAAGCCTTGCCCCGTCCCTATGTCATAACAAGAGCATGCCCTTTTTCAGTTCCGCCCTTGAGCAAATTCTCCTTCTTCACGCCCTGCCCTGCTTCACCCGTCTCACCAGTCCAAGCCGTGCTCCGGTCCGATGTCATATCAAGAGCATGTCAGCCCTGCCCTTTTTCAGTTCCCGCCCCTTGAGCAAATTCCCCTCTTCAGCGCCTGCCTGCTTCACCCCCGTCTCACCAGTCCAAGCCGTGCCCCGTCCGGTGTCATATCAAGAGCATGTCAGCCCTGCCCCTTTTCAGTTCCCGCCCCTTAGCAAATTCCCCTCTTTCAGGCGCCTGCCCTGCTTCACCCCGTCTCACCAGTCCTAGCCGTTCTCCGGTCTCGATGTCATGTCGAAGAGCATGTCAGCCATTGCCCCGCTGCACCTCCCTTATTCAGTTTCCCTCCCCTTTGAGCAAACTATCTCCTTCTCTTTCCCTCCGGCATCACCTCTCTTCACATCTCTTCAGCGCAAGACTTGCTCCGGTCGAACCCTATGTCAAACTCGAGCTTCTTCAAGGGCCGCCCTACGTCAAGATCTCTTCACTTCTCTCTCCCACCCGCTTCAGACCCACGCTGCTTTCAGCCCATCTCTTCAAGTTTTCCTCCGGTCCGATGTTATGTCAGTTCCATGTCAACCCCTAACCTTTTTCAGTCCCGTCTCCCTTAAGTAATCTCCTCGCTTCTGTTTTCCACCCGCTTCTGCGCCACCCCGCGTTACCCATTTCTTCGGCCAAAGCCGTTCTTGGTCCGAAGTCCATGTCAAATCCAAGTCAGCCCCTGCCCCGCTCCAGCGCCCCACGTTCTTCAGCTAACTCCCCTCTTCGGCACCACCCCTGCTCATCCCTCTCTTCAGCCAAAGCCTTGCTTCGGTCCGAAGTCTTGCCAGTCCATGCAGCCTCCACCCTACTGGCGATCTCCCCATTTTTCTTTCGTCCGCCGCTTTCGCACCCACCCTAATCCTCCTCCTTGTCAGTTTAAGATTTGCTCTCGTCCAACCCCTGTCGACAGCGCCCATTCTGAAATAGGAAAATAATATCAGAGGGGAATGGGAAGGAAAGATCGCCCACCAATTCGACTCCGCAGGTGCCACAAACTACCCAAACGATAAACACAATCAAAATCAATTTCCGTCACCTTTCCGAGATCGACTCCACGACCTCTCAAGTACAGCTACGCTTGATCTGTAGCTCTCCTTTATGCACACCTCCTACCTCCATCCGACACCCAATTCTTCCAAACTTTCCCCTCGTACTTCACTTCCCGCTTCCTCTACGTCACTGGTGTCCCCAGGTCCCTACTGGGTAGCAGTGACACGCGTCGTGGCACAGTAGCATGCCACGAGCTTGTCTGCGCAACTAGCGTCGGGAGAGGAAACTATTAATAGTAACCGGCAGCGTTTTGCAATAGGGATGGCGTGTGTCTCTGGCGGCGGGGTGATGAGCTGCGTTGAGGAGCGATTTTCGTCGTGGCACTCGTGCCAGGGCTCCCGCTCGTTGCATCGACCTTGACAACACCGCTCTACGTTTCCAAGCTTCAGCTGAGCCGCTCCCCGCCAGCGCCCCCGAAGCTCTTCTTGAAGCCGATTCTGGCGGAGGGCGGCGGGGTTTTGAGGGTTTTGTCAACCGACGCTTCACGCCACTTAGCCGTCGCCCGGGGCGGGGGCGGGGGGTGGGTGCGGGGCGCGGCGTCGCTGAACATCACTTTGAGCGTCGCCTTCCGTCGCCGGAACAATGCGGGTGCCGGCGCCCTCCGCCGAGACGCCGCCGAGACGCCCGGCTGAAACGTCAGGGTAACGTCGGCGGCGGCGGCGAAGATGGAAGTGAGGGGCGGGTTGGATGTAGAGAAGGGTTGGTGGGCGGAGACAGCGACGCAAGGGGGTGAAATGGAGGAGCGGAAATGGAGGTGAAGTGGTTGGCGGTGGCGCTGGAGGGGACCCAAGCGGTGGCGGAGGCGGAGATGGAGGTCGCTGGTGAAAATGCGAGGAGAGTCGTGGTGGAGGCGGTGGCGTGTAGTGAGGACGGGAACAAGGGCGAGGCGAACCAAGGGGTGGATCAAGGTCGCGGGAGAGGGAGTGGGAGTGGGTGTGGGAGCGGGAGTGAGAGAAAGACACAGAGGCAGAGGGAGCGGGAGCGAGAGCGGAAGTGAGCGGGGGTCGGGAGTGATTGGGAGTGGGATCAAAGTGAGAGCGGGCGTGGAGCGGGGAGGGAGTGTGGGGGCGAGTGGAAGTGAGAGCAGGTATGGTAGCGGGAGTGGGAGTGGGAGCGAGAGCGAGAGAGGGAGGGGGCGGGAGCGGAAGTGAGAGCAGGAGCGGAAGCGACTGGGGGTGGGAGCGGGAGTCGGAGCGGGAGTGGGAGCGGGAGTGGGAGCGGGAGTGAGAGCGGGAGTGAGAGCGGGAGTGGGAGGGGGAGTGGGAGCGGGAGGAGGGAATGGGATAGCGAGTGAGAGTGAGAGCAGGTTGTGGTAGGGGGAGTGGGAGAGGGAGTGGGAGGGGGGAGAGCTGGAACGGCGGCGAGGGCGGCGGAGCGTTAGAGCGCAAATATGGCGCGGAGAGGGAGCGGCGACGAGGGGGGAGAGGGTGTGAGAAAGTCGAGAGGTGGCGATGGAAACGATGTTTGCAGAGGAGCATGAGATGATGTTAAGTGCTGGAGAGGGGCGAAGTGACGCGGAGATAGAGATCGACGCACAATTGCGCCGCGACAAAGCTGTTGGCGGGCTCTTCGGCAATGGGGCGTTGAAGAACCCAATTTGAGCTGACAAGAATGGAAGAGACAAGCGAAAGTGATACTTAGAAGGGCTAATTGTAAGGAGAAGAGGAAGAGTTTTGGAAAATAACATTCATTAAAAAAAGTACGACCCAAGAGTGCGCGACTTGGTGAATAAATACTTAATAAATTACAAATGAAATAAAGAAATGAAAGAATCAATACGAAAGAAGATCGGAGCGGCGTGTGTGTCGGGAGAGGAAATTATTATTAGTAACCTCGCCGTTTGACAATAGGTATGGCGTTGTCTTTGGTGGCGGGGTGATGAAGTTCGTGAGGGGCGATTTCACCGTGGTACTCATGCCACGGACTCCCGCTCTTGGCATCGGACCTTCAAACATTGCTATATGTTTTCCATGCTTCAGCTGAGCCTCTCCCCCCAGCTCCATAGCACCCGCATTCCTGTGATTCATTTGAGGATAGAAACGACACCGAAATAAATAAAAATGTGTAATAATGTTCTAATAGAAACACTGATTTCTTGAAGTAACAAACTAATAATATTTTAAAATCGTAGAGAGGGGATCGACTGTTAACGCTTGTCAAATCCCAAATTCACTTTTTCCGCATACTGCTTGACTTATGCAGTACAAATAAAGTCATGTAATGCTACAACAAAAAACGTAATTTTTGGCAGAAAAAAAATGTGCTTTGGTTTCCTGATACCTAAAAACGGATAATATTGTCCATTTATAGAGTAAATTACGTTCGGTAAATTAGTATCACATTGTGTACTCCGAATCCACGTTTATGGTTCATTGATATCTAACAAACCGTTTTCGGCGAATGTTTGTATTGTTCGTCCATCTCCGGACAATATTAGTGGTTAAATCGTACTACGAAAAATATTCACCAAACTGATATTGCCCTATCTACCTTCCCTGATAACTTGATCTCTTGAATCTGATGGATATTTTGTTTTTTTACATAAAGCCTCACACATTTCACAAATTTTTGCTTCATTTTTTAGCTTCAGATAGAGCAAAGGTACGCTTGAAAAATGGTCAGCACACATATTTAAATCTCTCCGAATTTTAAAAAATTGTAAAAGTTCAAATAATGCGAGACGTTTGTACTATAGAAGCACTACGATTTTTTAGGGAAACGGCCGGCCCCTAAGAGATTTCAATCTGGTCACCTCTTGGTCAAATCGCGACAAATTTGGAGCAAAGTATAAAATATTACACAGCCTTGATTGCATCTCAACTAACGAAGTGACTAAAATACTCCATTGCCATTCATCAACTGTTCAATGACGAATTACGGCTTGAGAGACCAATCTCAGAATCTCTATTGACGAGTTCCTTATTTAGGCGTGGCGGGACGTTCCTCCGCTGCGAGATGGCGGTGGCGGCGAAGGGGTTCCATTGTGGCCGCTGATCTTGCTGCCCCCTCCCCGCTGACACACAATACCTTTTCTTAAATTATATTTATTGTTCCCATGTGTTTCAAATACAAATTCCCGTAGACTTCTTATTTATTTTGTATATAATATTCAGAATATGATTGTTTAGATACATGGTTCGCTGCTTATGCATTTCAATTTTTAAATAACAATTTCATTTGACTTACTTCGAATTTAAGTTTTTTGATAATGAATATTTAAGGTTAACCTTCATATGATTTATATTTAATATCATTAATTTATTTCTCATTGAAAATATCAAAGTGTCGTGAGGTTTTTTTTCATTGGCATGAATTATTTTGAATAATTTTATTCTAGCCTGATGAGGAAAATTTATCATTGAAACTGTTGCTACTACAACAAATGCACAATTTTACTGAATATTTATTTATTATATACATAATGGTCTGTTCTAATACTGGGCCAAATATAATGTAATTTAATGCTTATACATGAACAGACATATAAACATTAAACAATACCTTTTCCTTCATCCCCGTTGGAACGCTCTACACCCAAGCTAGGCTCGGGCACGATAAGGTAAAGAAGTTAAAAGAATTATCCAGGCTTGGAAAAAATTGGAGCATCATTCTTTGAGTGATTAAACAGGAAAATTAGCGTCCGAAATTAAGAAGAATCTGGGTACTTTTACGCTATCAGCTCTATTGATTGACCACTACACACCACATAAACCGATCACTAACATGACAAAATTTGCGCCGCTCATATTCAAACGTAAAATGAGAGAAAAAATAACGTCGACATAACTTGGGTTAGCATTAGAGAAGAACAAAATTCAGTTCAACAAGCAGAAGCACTGGAGTAGAGATGGCGACGCCAAAATGGATGAGACACACCTCTACAACCTAGACCTCACAAA
>JAHLJT010002406.1:183209771-183234772 GCA_031308135.1 Acheta domesticus
TTTGTGAGGTCTTGGTTGTAGAGGTGTGTCTCATCCCTGTTTGGCGTCCGCCATCTCTACTCCAGTGCTTCTGCTTGTTGAACTGAATTTTTGTTCTTTCTCTAATGCTTAACCCAAGTTATGTCGACGTTATTTTTTCTCTCATTTTACGTTTGAATATGAGCGGCGCAAATTTTGTCATGTTAGTGATCGTGTTTATGTGGTGTGTGTAGTGGTCAATCAATAGAGCTGATAGCGTAAAAGTACCCAGATTCTTCTTTTAATTTCGACGCTAATTTTCCTGCTTTAATCACTCACACAGTGATGCTCCAATTTTTTCCAAGCCTGGATAATTCTTTTAACTTCTTTACATTATCGTGCCCGAGCCTAGCCTGGGTGTAGAGCGTTTTCCAACGGGGATGAAGGAAAAGGTATTGTTTAATGTTTATATGTCTGTTCATGTATAAGCATTAAATACATTATATTTGGCCAAGATATTAGAACAGACCATTATTGTATACTAATAAATAAATATTCAGTAAATTGTGCATTGTTGTAGTAGCAACAGTTTCAATGATAAATTTTCCTCATCAGGCTAGAATAAAATTATTCAAAATAATTCATGCCAATGAAAAAAACCCTCACGACACTTTGATATTTTCAATGAGAAATAAATTAATGATATTAAATATAAATCATATGAAGGTATACCTTAAATATTCATATCAAAAAACTTAAATTCGAAGTAAGTCAAATGAAATTGTTATTTAAAAATTGAAATGCTAAGGCAGCGAACCATGTTTTATCTTAAACAATCATATTCTGAATTATTATATAACAAAATAAATAAGAAGTCTACGGGAATTTGTATTTGAAACACATGGGAACAATATAATATAATTTAAGAAAAGGTATTGTGTGTCACCGGGGAGGGGGCAGCAAGATCAGCAGCCGCAATGGACCCCCTTCGCCGCCACCCGCCATCTCGCAGCAGAGAAACGTCCCGCCACGCCTAAATAAGGAGACTCCCACTAGAGATTCTGAGGATTGGTCTTCTCAAGCCGTAATTCGTCATTGAACAGTTGATGAATGGCAATGGAGTATTTTAGTCGCTTCGTTAGTTGAGATGCAATACAAGCTGGGTAATATTTTATACTTCGCTCCAAATTTGTCGCGATATTTGACCGAGAGGTGACCAGATTGAAATCTCTTGGAGGCCGGCAGTTTCCATTAAAAACTCGTAGTGCTTCTATAGCACATACTTCTCGCATTATTTGTAACTTTTACAATTTTTTAAAATTCGGAGAGATTTTTAAATATGTGTGCTGACCATTTTTATAAGCGTACTTTGCTCTATCTGAAGCTAAAAAATAAAGCAAAAATTTGTGAAATGTGTTGAGGCTTTATGTAAAAAAACAAAATATCCATTTCAGATTCAAGAGATCAAGTTATCAGGAAGGTGGTTACGGCAATATCAGTTTTGGTGAATATTTTTCGTAGTACGATTTAACCACTAATATTGTCCGGAAATGGACGGACAATCAAACATTCGCCGAAAACGATTTGTTCGATATCAATGAACCATAAAACGTGGATTCGGAGTACACAATGTGATACTAATTACCGAACGTAATTTACTCTATAAATGGACAATAATTATTCGTTTTTAGGTATCAGGAAACCAAAGCACATTTTTTTCTGCCAAAAATACGTTTTTGTTGCAGCATTACATGACTTTATTTGTACTGCATAAGTCAAGCAGTATGCGAAAAAGTGAATTTGGGATTTGACAAGCGTTAACAGTCGATCCCCTCTCTACGATTTTAAAATATTATTAGTTTGTTACTTCAAGAAATCAGTGTTTCTATTAAGAATATTATTACATATTTTTATTTATTTCGTGTGTCGTTTCTATCCTCAAATGAATCACAGGAATGCGGGTGCTATGGAGCTGGGGAGAGGCTCAGCTGAAGCATGGAAACGTATAGCAATGTTGTCAAGGTCGATGCCACGAGCGCGAATCCGTGGCATGAGTACCACGGTGAAATCGCCCCTCCACGAACTTCATCACCCCGCCACCAGAGACAACGCCATCCCTATTGTCAAACGGCGAGGTTACTACTAATAATTTCCTCTCCCGACACACACACATGTGCTCCGATCTTCTTTCGTATTGATTTTTTTCATTTCTTTATTTCATATGTAATTTATTAATGCAATTTATTCACCAAGTCGCGCACTCCTGGGTCGCACTTTTTTAATTATGTTTATTTTTCAAAAACTCTTCCTCTTCTCCTTACAATTAGCCCTTTCTAAGTATCACTTTCGTCTTGTCTCTTCCATTCTTGTCAGCTCAAATTGGGTTCTTCAACGCCCCATTGCCGAAGAGCCCGCCAACAGCTTTGTCGCGGCGCAATTTGTGCGTCGATCTCTATCTCCGCGTCACTTCGACCCCTCTTCAGCACTTAACATCATCTCATGCTCCTCTGCCAACATCGTTTCCATCGCCACCTCTTGCACTTTCTCACACCCTCTCCCACCCGCGTCGCCGCTCCCTCTCCGCCGCCATATTTGCCGCTAACGCTCCGCCGCCCTCGCCGCCGTTCCAGCTCTCCCCCCTCCCCCTCTCCACTCCCTCTCCACTCATGCTCCCACTCCCGGTACCACACCTGCTCTCACTCTCACTCGTTATCCCATTCCCGCTCCCACTCCCGCTCCCACTCCCGCTCTCACTCCCGCTCCCACTCCCGCTCCCACACCTGCTCTCACTTCCACTCGCCCCCACACTCCCTCTCCCGCTCCCACGCCCGCTCTCACTCCCGCTCCCACTCCCATCACTCTCCCGCTCCCACTCCCTCTGCCTCTGTGTCTTTCTCTCACTCCCGTTCCCACTCCCACTCCCTCTCCGTGACCTCGATCCACCCCTTGGTTTGCCTCGCCCTTGTTCCCGTCCTCATTAACGCCACCGCCTCCACCACGACTCTCCTCGCCTTTTCACCAGCGACCTCCATCTCCGCCTCCGCCACCGCTTGGGTCCCCCCCAGCGCCACCGCCACCCACTTCACCTCCATTTCCGCTCCTCCATTTCACCCCCTTGACTCGCTGCCTCCGCCCTCCAACCCTCCTCTACATCCAACCCCGCCCTCACCTCCATCCCCTCCTCCTCCTCTTCCTTCACCTTCCCTGACGTTCAGCCGGCGTCTGGCGGCGTCTCGGCGGAGGGTGCCGGCATCCCGCATTGTTCCGGCGACGGAAGGCGACGCTCAAAGTGATGTTCAGCGACGCCGCGCCCCCGCCCCGCCCCCGCCCCGGCCTCCGGGCGACCGGCTAAGAGGCGTGAAGCGTCGGTTGACAAACCCCTCAAAACCCCGCGCCCTCCGCCAGAATCGGCTTCAAGAAGAGCTTCGGGGGCGCTGGCGGGGAGCGGCTCAGCTGAAGCTTGGAAACGTAGAGCGGTGTTGTCAAGGTCGATGCCACGAGCGGAAGTCCGTGGCACGAGTGCCACGATGAAATCGCTCCTCCACGCAGCTTATCACCCTGCGCCAGAGACAACGCCATCCCTATTGAAAAACGGCTGGGTTACTATTAATAGTTTCCTCTCCCGACGCTAGTTGCGCAGACAAGCTCGTGGCGTGCTACGGTGCCACGACGCATGCCACTGCCACCAGTAGAGGACCTGGACACCAGTGACGTAGAGGAAGCGGGAAGTGAAGTACGAGGGGAAAGTTTTAGAAGAATGTGGGTGTGGATTGGAGGTAGGAGGTGTGCATAAAGGGAGAGCTACAGATGAAGCGTACCTGTAATTGAGAGGTCGTGGACTCGATCTCGGAAAGGTGACGGAAATTGATTTGATTGTGTTTATCGTTGGGTGGTTTGTGGCACCTGCGGAGTCTAATTGGTGAGCGATCTTTCCTTCCCATGCCCCTCTGATATTATTTCCTATTTCAGAATGGGCGCTGTCGACTGGGGTTGGATGAGAGCAAATCTTAAACTGACAAGCAGGTGGATTAGGGTGGGTGCGAAAGCGGTACGAAAGAAAATGGGGAGATCGCTCAAGTAGGGCGGAGGCTGACATGGACTTGGCAAGACTTCGGACCAAAGCAAGGCTTTGGCTGAAGAGAGGGATGAAGCAGGGGTGGTGCTGAAGAGGGAAGTTAGCTGAAGAAGCGGGGACTGAAGAACGGGGGCGCTGGAGCGGGGCAGGGGCTAACTTGGATTTGACATGACTTCGGACCCAAGAACGGCTTTGGCCGAAGAAATGGGGTAACGCGGGGTTGGCGCAGAAGCGGGGGGGAAACAGATGCGAGGAGATTACTCAAGGGAGATGGAACTGAAAATCGTCAGGGGATGACATGGATTTGATATAACATCGGACCGGACGAAAGCTTGAAGAGATGGGCTGAAGCAGCGTGGGTCCTGAAGCGGGGTGGAGAGAGAAGTGGAGAGTTCCTGACGTAGGGCGGACCTTGAAGAGCGAGGGTCGACATAGGGTTCGACCGGAGCAAGTCTTGCGCTGAAGAGATGTGAAGAGAGGTGATGCCGGAGGGAAAGAGAAGGAGATAGTTTGCTCAAAAGGGGAGGGAACTGAATAAGGGGAGGTGCAGCGAGGCAATGGCTGACATGCTCTCGACATGACATCGGACCGGAGAACGGCTTGGACTGGTGAGACGCGGTGAAGCAGGGCAGGCGCAGAAGAGGGGAATTTGCTCAAGGGGCGGGAACTGAAAAAGGGCAGGGCTGACATGCTCTCAACTATGACATCCGGACCGGAGAACGGCTTGGACTGGTGAGACGCGGTGAAGCAGGGCAGGCGCAGAAGAGGGGAATTTGCTCAAGGGGCGGGAACTGAAAAAGGGCAGGGCTGACATGCTCTTGATATGACATCGGACCGGAGCACGGCTTGGACTGGTGAGACGGGGTGAAGCACGGCAGGCGTTGAAGAGGGAATTTGCTCAAGGGGCGGGAACTGAAAACGGCAGGGTTGACATGCTCTTGATATGACACAGGACCGGGGCAAGGCTTGGGCTGAAGAGACGGGCTGAAGCAGCGCGGAAAGAAAAGCGGTGACGTCCGTCAAGTAGGGCGGGCACTGAAGAAGGACAAGGCCTGACTATGGCATCGCACCGGAGCACGTTCCTGCGCTGAAGAGACGGAGTGAAGCGGGGCGAAAGAGAAGCGGGAGGTCCCTCAAGTGTGGGCGGGGCGCTGAAGAAGAGCGGGGGCGGAGGCGCCGAAGCCAGGCGGGGTCATAATTGGGGCGGGGAGGCGCAGGGCTCAAGAGGGCCCGGAGCCGTGGCGGAGCGCGGGGGCCGAGCGGGTGAGTGGCGGAGCAAAGCCACCGCCTGCGGAGTCGGGGAAGGGAGGCGGGACGGTGAGTGGGGGGGGGAGGCAGGGAAAGGAGAGCTGTAGGCCGCGTGCCGGCAGAAGGAAGCCGAGGCGGTGGCGGCGGCGTCAGCGGCGGCGGAGGCGGGGGGCGGGAGGCGGGGGCAGCGGCGGTGGCTGGCGGCGGCTGGCGGTGGCGGGGCGGTGGCGGTGGCGGTGGCAGTGGCGGAGGCGGAGGCGGAGGCGGTGGCGGAGGCGGTGGCGGAGGCGGCGGTGGCGGTGGCGGCGGCGGAGGCGGTGGCGGAGGCGGTGGCGGAGGCGGTGGCGGAGGCGGTGGCGGAGGCGGTGGCGGAGGCGGTGGCGGAGGCGGTGGCGGAGGGCGGTGGCGGCGGAGGCGGCGGCATCAGCGGCGGCGGTGAGGGTGGCGGAGGAGGAGGATCGTTTTAGCACTCGAGCAGAGCCTCTCGCCTGTCAGCCGCGCGTGTCGCGCCGCCCGCTACAAGCCGTGCGACCCTAAGTGATCCTTCCGGAATCGCGCCGCCAACACGCCGCCTCTCCGCGCGCCAACGAATTATTGCCCATTGATGGTCCTCTAAACCTCAACGTTCTTCACTTCTACAAGTGATATTTGTGAATGAATACTGTGATGACTATGACGGTAACGAGATGTTCAAGGATTGAACAGTCTAAATTATTGAAACCAATTTTAATCGATCTCGTTAAGTTAAAAATTGAGTAAAGTTTTAGAATAATGGATCCCAATTACCTTTAAACTAATATTTTCGTGACGAACGTCACAGTAAACGAAAAGAACGTTTAAGAAAACTCGAAACTTACGAAATGCCATTCTAAATGATCCTTCCGCAATCGCTCCGCCAACACGCCGCCTCTTAGCGCGCCAACAAATTATTTCCCATTGATGGTCCTCTAAACCTCAACGTTCTTGGCTTCTACAAGTGACGGTAGTGGAAGAATTCTGTGATGAATATGACAGTAACGAGATGACATAATTTATGGAAATTTGGGGATGGTGTTATGTAGGCCAGAAATAAAATTCAACATGCTAATAATTAGACGTTTAGAAAACACAATGTTCAAGAATTGAACAGTGTAAATAATTAGAAACAATTTTTATTTGCTCTCATTAATAGTTATAAATAGAGTAAACGTTGGAATATTGGACCTCAATTACCTTTAAACAGTTTCGTGATAAACTGATACCGTAAATGAAATGGACGTTTAAGAAAAACCGACTCGAAATTCTGCAGAATTTTAATATAATACATACAATACATATATAACATTTTAGTAGGTTATCCATTTTAATTGTTAACACATTGAATAATCATTTTTACTTGCTCAGTGACAGACATAACTGTGTTGAAAGCCTTTGCTCTACGAATAAAACCTATAAATTCGTGTAATTCACAGTGCACCGTTCATAATATACGTATTGTATGAGCGTATCGTGCATAGTATGAACGGAACCTAGACAGGAGAGGAAATAAATCAGTTAGAAAGCAAATGATGAATAATTTATTCAGTAATTTAGGTTTGTAAACTGTTAAGTAAATTAAGTCATTAGTCATACACAACTGTTTGTAGAAATCAATTTTTAAAAAATTGAAAATGTCAAATAATTAAATATGCTCATTATGGGGCAAATGGGTGTGGGAAACCGAAAAGTAAGTGTAGAGGCGATAGTGCGGACGATCTTCTTTGGCGCTGTTTGATTTCAGTAGCGGAGGAGGCCAAAGGCTGGAATGAGAATGCCCGTACCAGGAAATAAATAGAAAAAGTCTGGTAGATTAGCATGTACGCATCTTTTGACAGGAGGTTTCCCCCTTCAGGGGATTTTACTTCAGCCAAATCTGATGGTCCCTTTTCCGCGGCTTTGATGGTGAGACCAATTGGGATGAATACCAGAATTCGAAAGGTTGGAAGGTGATAGGATCTAGGTATTGTAATGGCTTAAATGCCTTCGGCCTAGCCACATTGTATCAAGTTATGGGTTTTATATATGGAATGTTCGCCTATTAAATAAAAAAATACATAATATACGCAGCTCCAAGCGGTCCTTTGAAATGGGCAGGTAAAAAACCAGAAGAAAGAAATGTATCTTTCCGAAACTAATATACTCCAATTAGTTAACTCTGACACCTGTACCTCATCAGATACAAATTAATATATTGAGGCTTGAAGTCGTATGTTCCCTCCTTTCCTGCTTCGAAGAACTGTAAGCGACTGCATTAAAAATATAGCGCAGAAAGTCGCCTTCGACCAAGCACGTACCCTACCCTACCACAAAACCCGCATACATGGTCATGAAAATAAAGAGCCCAACATAACCGATAATTATCACAACAGTGGTGTCATCTGGTAGTTTAGGGGGAAAGAAATAATTGGAGGTAATCTTACAATAGTAAACAGATAATGGCCCTTGCAATTTCAATTTTTATATCAGTTTTTACTTTCTCGCTGCGGGGTAGAGAGAAATATATTTAATACTTCGCCAAAAAATGGCGAATTTTCGACAGAAAAACTTATCATGAGGCTCTGGTAAAGAATAGATGAATAAATCCTGTTGTTAAATTTGGAAACAAATCCTCTATGATTTTGTGTGGCCAGAATCCATGTTTTGTGGGTCATTGATACCGAAAAATTAAATGACGGCAAACGTCTGTCCGTCTGTCAGTCTGTGAACAACGCTCGCGGCTAAACCGTTCAGCCGATTTTCTTCAAAATTGATATTATCCAAACGACCGCGGCCCCTGGAATTTGACACCGATATTTTAGAACTTTACATTAAGCCTTTGGCTATTTTCCAAATGAAAAATAACTCCATAGTTTTCATTAAATTTTGTTGTAGGATAGAGTGAAGAACGTTTAAGGGATTGATGCAGTTTCCATTTTCGTTTAAAATCCTTATTTTTCGAAAATAGCAAAAATTCAAAATGTTTTCGGGCGCCCTCTTGCCACTACTATTACGAATATAGAGATTTTTTCCCTTAATGAAATCTGTTTCTTAAAGAAAGATTACGAAATAAGGTCGCGAACAGTTTTTCGACAATCTTAGTACTTTTCGCGTAATTTTGCGTAAAAATACGGGCGAGAAAGTACGTGCTGTTTTAGCACCACTAGTTGCACTCGATGTTCAACCCTTTATGTGAAAAAATCAGTGTTTTTGTTTCTACTCGTTCTTTCACTACCCCATTCAGCCATGTGCGATAACACTCCACAGATTCCATCGCTGGAACCAGGTGTTAAAATCCCAGTAGTTCCATGTAAAGTTTGTGGACCAAAACAATGGATGATTTCTAAGGATAATTCCATTAAATTTCTCACAACATCATTGCTCTATCGCCACTCGCGTCATATATTCCTAATCATTTTCCCTTAAAAATAATCCCCCCCATTTCCTCGCTTTCGTAGGGCTTAGACGCTGGCGTCTGAACAAAGAACTGTTCCCTCCCCTTGAGCTTCCTGGGCCCTATCGAGCGGCATCGTCCCTCCGCCAGCCATCCAACAAACATCGCAACTAACTTTTTTCTTGGGGACCGAATTATCCTCCATCGCCGGGGCGCACGCCACTCCCAGCGCCAGGCGCACGTCTCGTCACGCCTGCTCGCGTCCGCGGGGCGGGCGGTCGCTCGCGTGCCGGCACGGCGATCACTGCCGTGTCACGCCCGCACGCCAGCGCCCGCCCGCGTGGGCACGCGCGCCAATCGATGGAAAGTCATCTGCGGCGTCCCGGGCAATGAGGCTGGCGAGGGAGCGCAGGATGTGCACTTGGTACACCGTTCCCCGATTGCAATGTCTATGAGGCTGGCGAGGGCGCGGAGGATGTGCACTTCCTACACCGTTCCCCGATTGTAATGTCTATGAGGCTGTCGAGGGGGCGCAGGATGTGCACTCTATTAATTTCTTATTTATTTTATTTGTTTTATTTGGTCAAAAACAGTAAAAACTGTATATGACGTATGGGGGCAGAGATTATATGCGCACATTTTCTTGAGGCCCAAAATAAAATAATAAAAAAAACGCGAAGTTAGCAACATATGAAAAACTAGAAAAAGAACTTAGAAAAATTATTGTTTTAGAAAAATAAAAATTGGAAAAATTGAAATTGAAATGTTTGTTCCCGAGTTATAGAAAATCAATTTCAACGGTAAATGAACTGCTGATTTAATTTTTCTGCATTGCTAACAAAACAGTAACGAACATCAGTTCTACTCCTACCACTACAAGCAAAAGGAGTGCTCAACAAAACGTGCGCATAGTGAAGCTACATTTACGCCCAGAAGCAAAACAAGGGCCATCTCAGCATTTGCTCAAAGGATCAGGGAAACTGGACAAAAAACCTGATCGAGATACACGTAGTACACCGTTCCCCGATTGCACTGTCTCTGTGGGGACATTGGGAAGGTGGTATCCAATCGGCAGTATGTTTAGAAAGTGCATTACTTTTCTTTTTCTTTTCTTGTAGATAGAAAAATATGACATCAACGTAACTATGTTGTAATTTGGAAAATTGAACCTGCTTACGTGGCTTAGGGTACCAATTTCTGTCGTTGCAGTGTCTCTGAGCGGGAGGTCCTATGGTTCGCATCCCCTCGGTGGCAGGATTTTCGACACTAGCTAGATAGAGTTCAGTCGATGTGTGAAGGAGAATTCTAGCTGCCGGCTGCTCTGATCGGTAGTTTTCCTTCGTTTTTTCCGATCAACACCGGGCGAATGCCGGAGCAGCACCCTAACAAACTGCGGGCGATCTTTCCTTCATCTTCTTTGTTCTATCTTAGAGACTGTCCCGGCTCGGGCGGTGCCTCGCTGGTGGGCGATACCTGGTTGGGGAGAACACCGCAAGCTGGCGTGTAGGTCGCCGTCGAAGCTCGCCGAAGCGGGGGAAGACCACTGCCACCCGATGAAAAAAAACAGTCACGACACTTACGAGAAGAATGACCTTAGCTGTTGACGCGAACGGAATCACTAAGGAATGAATAAAAAAATTATCGCGTCCAATTGTCAACAGTTACCCCGAAGGTAACTCTCCTGGTGAACGGATATTTTATTTGGGGAGTAACTACGAATACTGTTGGCTGAGTAAAATTGTTAACGAAAATCAACGGACACACAGAAACCATTGACACGTTTATAATAACTTTAAAAACAAAACAAAAGATATTTCCGGTTGCAGAGCAATAGGAAAGTACAGAATGTATGGTGCATGGCGCTATGCAACTACACACGTAGCTGCAGATCGTATCGTGGAATTTTAACAAATACAATACTCATCGTAATTATTTACACAATATTCATTGTAACTATTGAAGTGAAAATGCGAACGTTTGTTACTTAGTTTTTAGAGTTAAGATTGGGGTCATTTTTTTAAAACCAGTTATTATAGTTTGATCAAGAATTTTTTAATAGTTTTAAGTACTTAAAAAGTTTCTATCCTCCGGTCTGGACCCAAGTATATCATTATTGTATTGGTAAAAGGTTGTCGTCATTGCGTTTTTTGTTTTATTAAATTTTATGGTTTTAAGTTATTAAGTCAAATTGGCACATTTTTAGTTTTTAAATGAAATGTTTGAAAAAGATTCCATTCAGAATTGATTTGTCGAAAACAAACTATTTTTTTTTATCAAACTACAATAACTCTTGTGACCAAAATGAGATCAATGTACTAAGTTGCAAAAATCCCAAGAGGTCGTTTGAAATTTCATAAAAAATTTCTCGTTGATGCCAACGTTTTGGTGCAGAAATAACGGATTCAAAGTCTCAAATGACGCTTCACTCGGAACCAGATCACTCACTTGCATTTGTAAAAAGAAGCGCGGTGGCTTATAAATTCGTAGCAGTTTACGCAAATAGAACATTGTGTTTTCGATCGGTTTCAACTTAAGGTAATGAAATTTCTCATGTATTACATTGGAGAAATGACGAAAGCAATTTCGTAATTTCCACACGTTTGGATTTTAAGTCTAATTTTAATGTGTGTACGAGTGGAGTAGATGGGCTTATTTAGATGAAGACACTGCAAGTTAAAATTCTGATTTCTTTTTCTCATTCTTAAAACTTGCAAGCCTTGACAATATACCGTTAGCAATGCATTTAAAAAATTAGTTGCTGATTTAGTTGATAGCATCATTTTTGAGTTCATTTCACTTTAATCAGGGCTGCTTATCAATTCCTAATTAATCTCTTTTGATACCTGAAATTAAGCCAATGGAGCGATCAATAAAACGAGACAGTTTTAGGGTGGATTTCTAAGACGCGGTCTGAGACGCGGATTCTTCGAGCCCCGGCTTGAAACGCCAGTTTCGCTTGATAAGACGCGGCTTTGGCGAAGTTTCGCGGCCGCGGGTCGACCCGGGGCTTGAAAATTTCAGACCTCGGCGAAGGGTGGTTTGAAGCCGCGGATCATTCAAATAGTTGAAAATGGAGCATTTCAGACGTATGGAAGAATTTCGAGCCAATGTTCAGCGGCTGAGGACACTAAACCCGAGAACAAGTGTTGCGGGATCGCAGCAATCCCCTAGAAGAATACAACGATCGGGAATTTCGGAGAAGATTTCGCTTTTCGAAAGAAACTGTAATTCATTTGGCTGAAATGTTGCGACCTAACCTCAATCACATGGATGGTAGAGGATCCGGTTTACCCGTGATAATTCAACTTTTAGTGGTTCTAAGGTTAGTAAAATGAATGTAAATCTTCATTTCAGGAAGTTCACATTTTAATTAATTCTATGTATAGTGAAGTGCATTAATTCTCATTTTCACGTCCGAATTGGAAATAAAGTTTTATTTAAAAGAGAAATAAACGCGTGTTAAAATAAGTTTTTTTTTGTTCAAGATTTACGCCACAGGTGCCTTCCACATGGTAGTGGGTGACTTGATCGGAATTCATGAGAGTATGGTGTACCGCTTGGTAAAACGTGTGTCTGAGGTAATATGCTCTTGGAAGCAAAGGTACATATACTTTCCAAATAGGCAGGAATACTCCTCTATTAAACAACGTTTTTCTCAGCTATCCAGAGACATTTTTCCTGGTATATTGGGTGCCATTGACTGCACTCACATTAGAATTGTGTGCCCTTGTAAAGATAACGTAGAGATATTCTATAATAGGAAAAGATTTATTCTGTTAATTGTCAGGTAATTAATGATCCTGATATGAAAATAACAAACATTGTGGCAAGGTGGCCAGGGTCCACACATGACAGTAGATTTTTTAGAAATTCAGTCATAAAAGGTGTCTTGGAACGTGGAATCTATTCTGGCCATCTAATTGGCGATAGCGGATACCCATGTGCACGTTATCTGTTAACTCCCGTGCGCAATGAGATAAGCAACGCTGAGAGACGTTACAACACAGCTCACAAAAGAGCTAGGAATATTGTAGAAAGATTATTTGGCTGTTGGAAAAAAAGATTTCCATGTCTGCACTATAACTCTAAGGACAAAGGTAGATACAAGCCTGAAAATAATAGTAGCTACAGCAATTCTACACAATATTGCTATTGAAAGAAAAGAAGAGGAATTTAATGAAGAAATTGCAGAGGAGGAAGTTGAAGCTGTTCCAGATCAAGCGGACAATGTTTTTAGGACTCAGATGGAGAGCTCACTTCATTCAAACCCATTTTTCATAATTATTATAAATAAAAACAAAATATACAAATTAATGTTTTTTATTTCTTTTAACATTACACTTTTGTTGCTTTTTAAATTCAAGCAAAGCTGTTTTTCTCTTGATTTTCAGCGTTTGCAATTTTACTGCATGTTGTTTCATTTTTTCTTTATGCTCACGTTCTGCCATTTTCAGTAATTCCTCCTCATAATTTTTTTTTCTGAAAAAAAGAAAGAAATTAAAATATGGAATTTTATTTTAATCAGTGACTTTAAACTATGATTTCAAGAAAATTGCATCTAATATTTACATTTCAGATATTCATTTAATTAATTCACAATTCATTAATTTTTGTCAAACAAATATAAAAAAAACTGCAAATAACAGCCTACAAAACTAAACAAAATGCAAGGACTATATTTTAGAAATTGCAAGCAAATGACTATTCAGAACAGTATTATTTAAATATGACATTATTAAACTTACTTTTTTACTTCTGATACTTTTTTCTGGGTAACAGGCATAGAAATTGAACCAGAAAAAACTAGGAGCATCATTTGTTTCCATGACATCTTTTTCCTGACTGCCATTTATATTTCCACAATTATCAATATTGTGGGAATATCTAGTACCACAGACCCTTCCTACAAATAGAATAAAACAATTAAAAACTATTATTTTTCAAAATATACTTCAAAAGACACATACATATTTTCTAACGTGCAATAAAATATGACAAAGAGAAATGAATACCTGGACTACAAAGGCATCATCATCATATGCCATTTCTAATGGTTCAAATGATGCTCCTAGCATCCCTGCCACACTTCTTCCTGCTTCATCCATCTTTTTTGTTTGTGATGGACCTCCTCCAGTGCTTCTGGCCTCATTCCTTGATGCATCAAGAGCTTTTTTTGCACAATCTTTCAAACGCTTCCAAAGGTCTAAACAATAACAAATATTGACACAAAACCATTTTATAAAAGAAAAACATATCATTTTGCAAATATTACTATCCAAATGCAAATTGCAGACATTGATTTACATAAATTACGTTTATTATGTTTGAATTAGCAAATCTCTTACTGCACTGCTGTTTGAAGAACAGATGATTTTAGCATGTACCATCCCTTTGTATCAATATCTGTAGATTATTCATATCTAATAGAAAAAGGTAACCCAGAAGGGAACATCATAGGCCTCAAGATAAATTAGTTTGTGGTAGATAAAGTCCCAGCAGACAAAAAACTGCCCACTAATTTGACAATTATATAACATTTGCAGATTATATATATTTTTTAAATTTTATTCAAAATCAACTCATTTCACGAGACCAATCATACCACATAAAAAGATAAACATGTCATTGCTACAAATTAACAGAACTGCAAGTAATGAGATTGCTTTAATGAATATGCAATATTTATATTTAAGGTAGTATGTTCGTTATATCGACCACGGTGAAATACCCCCCAAAAGTATTTTAAATTAAAGTAAAATCGCTGTTCTTCAAGTTGATGAGAAGAAACTAGCCCCTTACCGGCCTAATTTTTGAATAAATTAAGTTTTAATTAGCATAGGCTCTTATGGAGAAACTTTCGCGGGCATAGGTTTTTCCAAGATACCGGAGAAGTTATACGGTGAAAACTCGCTTTTTTTTTATTCAGTACATAGTAAATTTTTGAGGAATCAGATGGTATTTAATTTAACCCACCTTACCGGCCATTCTGAGGAGTAATTAATAAAAAACTATAGTGAAATTCATGGCAGCCGGAAGTGACGTTTCTCAGCCGACGAGGTTTGCGTCGCAAATCATGCTATTGACAGCACTGTTTTCTCTTCGGGAATGATCGGAAAGGCGCTAAAATTCAAATTTTGTATTCACGTCAAAACATTAGTCCATAAAAAAAAACAACTAGTAATTCTAATAAAGAAAGGCGAATAATTTAATTGCTAACTGAAATTACTTATAAGCAATGAATATTAGGGTGTTGTGAACTGAAGAACACAACTATTTGTACTACTCAACATAAAACTAGGATTTTATAGTCGCAACTCTCACATGTGGTTGCCAATTAGGGTGGACAGATTGTTCCACAAAGTTATTGATACTCCTGCTGTGAACTAGTTACTACAAAGCCATATTAACTACTATTGTAGTATATGAAAATAGTGAATTATGTAGAAAAAACTTCAATGAAAAATATTTTATGCTTATGATCAGAAACAAATGAATTACTGCCTATAAAATAATTTCTGATGTGGAAAAATTTAGTTTGTACCTTTAAGGGCAAATTTAACTCAAAATTAAGAGCACTTACCTTTTTTTCACCACTTTTAGTCTTTAAACCTTCAAAGAGTTGAAATATATTCTATCCACTTAATAAAAAGTAATTCATAAAAAAATAATCCAATACTATATAATTTATTGGATGAAATCATTTTAGAATGTCAGTTATTTCTTATGATACATGAAATGCGATACTTAAAATTTGAACAATTAAATGAAACTCTCAGTGAAATTCTCTTTTCTTATACTTTCCCTCATATTGACAAATTTATTTTTAATTCTTTAATCCATGTTGTTCATTCTTTAAATTTATAAATAATAGTATAATAATCATAGTTTAACAAAAATTCTATTTAATTATTGTTAATTTAGTTTAAGTTAAATTAATTAAATTCATGTTATTAATTTTTTGTCTTCCACTAAAAGTAAGTTTGCAATACTATTGTACCACTAAATGTAAGTTAGCAATACTAAATTTACAGATTCTCACATATCTTTAAAAATAACAGCAGATAAAACTTTTATGATATAGCCAAATATATTACAAATTTTCAGAAAATACTGAGAGGCTTCAGTACTTTTTCAGAAATTTTAATTAACTATAAATGATAGGCAATATCTGGAAGAACATGGAAAGCATTGCCAATTGGTCTAAATTTCATTCCATGATACCAACCAATCTTTAAAAATTTGTTTTTGCCCCTTTATTAAAAATGCATCTGACAAAGCTTTTGAAAGTAACCACTTATGTGAAATACTGACAACTGTTTACTAATAACTGAACACAATTGTTTTGTGAACAAAGGATCACAGGGATTCAAATTGTCATGGGCCCAAGCAATAAACACATCTTCATTAAAATCACATTAGCACAAACTAAAATCTCTGCTGAATGAAACACATATTTTTAATTCAATATAATTTAATACCATAATTTACACAACCAAATTGGAGCAGTATGAACTTTACATAAACAATATTCTTTGCATTGGAACTTTTTATATTAATATGTTGTACACATGAAATGAGAAGTCATAGTTGGCTGAATAAAATTCTGTTACAAAATAATAATAATAAAAAATTTTAATATAATAATAATAATAATACTCTTATTGCACAAAAAGTACAACGGCGAGTCTCAGTAATTAATTACTGCTTTTCAGACTAAGCACAAGAAAAATGCAGATCATAAACATAAAATCAAAAGAGAATAGAATAAGTTGATAAAAAGTATAAATGTGAGTACATGAGATTAGAAATTGAAAAAGTTGCATAAGTATAATATAATTGTAAGTGTATAGCAGATAATATGAGGCAATATACATAACAGGAACATTGAAGTAATGCTAACCATATGTTGCAAATGCTGTAAATAACATATTTTTTTCCCATAAAAAGAGTGGTTTCAAAAATATGCCAATTGAATTATGTAGGAAACATGGAAAAATTAACAAATCACAGTTGTCGATATACATTTTTAAACATTTACACACCAAATAAGAAACCAAATTAAATACAATGAAAACAAGATGAATAGGCTCTTTAATCCATGATCGTTAATTCATTAACAATATACATTCTACTAAAGCAATAAATACTTCATTAATTAAAGAATTACAGGAAGTGAATACATTAATAATGATAATTTATTACATTAAAGTGACATTTTAGAAGTATGAAGTTACATTTCCTGACCAAGTGCGAAACAAAGAGTATCAGCATTCACTCCATGCACCACAGGGTAATGAACAAAAATCACTCTGGAGATGGGAGACTACATAATCATGGGTTCATGTTAGTAATTTTTTTTTAGATTAATTCCAAACTTAGACACCAGTTTTCAACAACAAAATGAGAATGAAAGCAAACATAATTTAAAATATTGGCATGCAGAAACAACAATTCTGAACAAAAGCACACAAAAGTATTTTCCAAAAAGCAGCATGCACACCACTTAAAATCAATAATTGTTAATTTTCATTATTAAAACACTCATAACAATTCAAAAAACTAAATGTTTAAACAAACCAGCCTTCACAAATACTGCAACTAAGTACTGTATGTTTACAGTACGCGATTCTTCAAATACCAACACCAAAAATTTTGCCATTGCGTAACAATACATTAATAGCAAATATTTAAAGATGAGCATCATCTTCCTCAGAGTCCTAAAGTCACAAAACATCAATCGCCATAGGCAAAGATGCACCGAGTGTGAGAACTCAGTCAGTATGCACAGTATAATAGGCAGAATGCAATTGGCAATTAAAAATTAATTTTTTAGTCAAAATTAAAACTGTAATTGTTTGATTTTCATAAGTTCCAAAATGTAACAAAACCATAGACAACTCACACATGGCCCAAATAATGGCACAGTATTCTTTCAATGTCTATGTGCATTGGAAAGTAGTAAATTTAAATAATTTTCAATACAAATATTGAAATTAATACTATAAACAAATACAAACATACAAAGTACACATATTCACAAAAATAATAGATGCAAAATAAAGTATGGGAATACTTGAAATTCATATGGATCATATTAATAATCGATTTCAATTAGTGCAAATCAACATAGCCCTGGCATATGCAATAACACAACAGGAAAGACTTGCCAATTTTGATGGCATGCAATGTATTTACATTCCTAATTTTTCCAGTTATTTAAGAATCCCAGAAAATAAGTAAATGATGAAAAAAAATCACCTGGGAAAGTTGCAAGTTTTAACTTCCTGGAATACATGTCAAACGGAAGTAAAAATCTACAGGAGAAAATTGATAGAGAAATTCATGAACAGAACATTCTTAGAATTCTAAAACAGAAATAAGGTTTAAATTCTACAAAGTTATATTTCCCAACATGCCTACATGGAAGTGAAAATCAACTTGACCTAGAAAGATCACCCAAGACCACAAAATGCTGAATTGATTTTACTGAGATCAGTAACTTGTTTAGACTATCAGACTAAATATGTACACATGAAGAAACAGTCCAGAAGACTGAATTTACTGAAATTCCTTGTCCAACATATTGGAAGGATGCAGGACAAAAATCAGGCAATGAGAATTTTACAGTTCCATCCACAAAGAAATCCTGAGCGCCTGAGGAAGTGATAGAGAGAGCAGAGACAAACTACCTGTATACCTGTACAAACTAGTGGTGCTACAGAATGGCACAGACTTTCCCGCATTAGTTTTCTATTTCCTTTGGTCTCGGCTACCTATTCTGACTTGACACATACTCTTCCCAGCTGACATCTATCGCCGCCCAAACTACATTTTTTTGACATTTTCTTAATTTATCGGTTTCCTAATAGTAGAACGGGAAAATTATTGTAAGAATATTAAAGAACTGTAAAACCCCGTCCTAAATGACAATTTTCTTTGAAAAATTTGGAGCCATTTTTAAGAAAATGGCGTTTAAGCGCTACTTTAAATGTGAAATTTGAGGCTCTTTTTCACAGAGATTTTTTAAATTTCGAATAACTTCATTTGAAGTCATTGGAAGCACCTTTACTCACAAATACAATACGGTTTACAAATTGCTGTAAATGCGCACATGAATGGTGTGAAAGATCTTTCATAAAAATTACATTTGTGTAATTTTTGTTAAAACAAAAAAATAACCCAAAATGAACTTTACGTCATATTAAAGAGTTCAATCTTACGTCAATAACACTATCCGTTCCAAAAGTTTGAAGAAAAATTTGGAGCCGTTTAGTAATATTCCAATGTATATTACTCCATATATATGTTGTGTATACGGGAAGTAATAAAGGAGGGAAAATTCTACACTATCTGGTAATTAATTGAAGAGGCTTGGATAGGTTGAAAACACAGCTATGAATGGAAACGCAAAAGACTAAGAAATCTATAACAGACTCATGAAAAACGTTAAAGGGGTAAACTTACATGTTTTCTTCATCTACCAATTTTTCAATGAAACTGGAAATTTTTTCCACAATTTTCTTGTTCATTGTTACTCTCGGTTTCCCATTTACACATATTCCTAAACAGGCAGCTACACCTTCTCTGCCGTTTTCTAGAAAAACCTTTAATTCTCTCACTGTCAAACCTTGCTGAGCCATTTTTTTCAACATACCAGTTGACACTGTTGTTTTCAGAGGCCTCAACAGAGGCAAATTTTCCCGCTGCTTGTTGCACAAGGCTTCATGTTCAAAATAAGCTTTTGTGGACAAAGCCCGTCGTTTCAAATAATCATCAACAATATTAAAATGATCTAAAAGACCTTTCAAGAGTATGCAATCTGCTTCTGCATTATGCGCTCTGGAATTAATTGCCTCCCATTCATCTCCTATAAGAAAATGCTTGGCTAAAACGTCTAATTTACCTATTTTCCCCTGGCGAAGTAAAGGAATGGTATCAGTGAATCCAAACAAAAAAGAGGAAACTGCCTTTTCCATATTGTGTCGCCTCAACCAAGCAAAAATTTTGGGAGCATCAAATTTTATTAAATTATGACCAACAAGCAAAATTTGTGAATTAAAATTTTGCAGATAGGTCACAAAATCTTCCGCAACTTGTGCTGAGGCAGTTGTTTGTACTGGCTGACCAAAATGCACCAAACAACCATTGTTCACTGTCAATCCAGTTGCAGCAGATGCATAACGGTTAATCCTCTTCTGAGGCAACATGTAGGCATTGAAGGAGGAAGTTAAACTGTATGCTGCAATCTGAATAATTTCAGCATCCTTTTCAAACCCAGTAGTTTCAGTATCAATAATAACTACTGTGCACGTGTCTTGAAGAGGAGAGAAGTCAGGGATCCACGTATCTGATGCCAAAGTTGCTGTGGCTGCTTCCTCCATTGTGCTTCCCATTCCACTTAAATACATGAAACCTTCCAGGTGGGATTTCTGCAGGTTCCTATTACTTGATTTGCCGAAAAGACGTCTTCTTTTGAAGACGACAGTTTTTTGCTGTCTGCGGACTCTTTGCCGTTTTGCTTCCATCCGCTGACGATATCTCCTGGCCATATTTCCGGGCGAAAGACCCACTTTCTTGTGGATTTTGACCAGATGATCAGCCCCTTCATTTTTCTGCAGTACAGCTGCAGATATCCTGTAAGCCAAGGATGGTGAAGATCCATAAAAGCGGCTCTTTGGAGCCCGAGTCACAGCCATTTGATTAAACGACTCGTTCTGCTGTGATGAACCTCCTGGCGCAATCTTGTCGGCTTTATCAATATACATTTCCAACAAGAATTGAAAATCCTTCTCCCACCTTTCACATGTGAAAGGTTTTCCTTGAGGCAAATTCTTAAAAACATAATTCGCATCTGAACGAGCCTTACACCATGTTCCACAATTTTCATGACGACCAAATGTATGATTAGCAATATTCCGAAGGGAATGTTTGAGGCCTGAAGGGTTGTGCTCATTCTGGGCAATAGCATACGTGAAACATCTTTTCAAATATTTTATAACATTAGATGTTAAGAATTTATGTTTTTTACTAAGTCCATACAAATGGCCAGAAAACTTTTTTACAGTATGGTTTTTGTCATTCCATTTCACAACTTTGTGGCTGGCAGCTTGCTGCACATGTGACATTGTGGCAGCATCATCATCACCAACAAGGACATCTACCCTCACATTGCTGTCTTTAAATTTAGTATTGTTAATCAGGAGATTAACAGCGGAGACAGGTTCCATAGATTTAGAACTCCCATTGTGGTTCTTCCTGCAATCATGGTCTTCTGGTCGATGTCCATGGTTGCACATGGCACAGACAGTGCTTAATACCTCGTAAGCAAGGACTTTATGTGACAAATGTCCAAATACAGATGCTCTCCCTAAAACAAAATTGAATAAGGTAAAATATTTGTTTTAACATAAAATTGAATACTGCACCAATTTTACCTACCACTTTTACTGTCATATGCAAAGCCAGTGCCTCTCTTATCCCAGCCAAAATCAAATTCGCAGGTGATTCCAACTTCATTTGAGTCTGGTTCCTGGCCCCCATCATTCTCATCAGTAACAGATCTGCCAAGAGGAAAGAAAATATAATTTTCTGAAACCTGCTCCACTCCATCAGTTAAATTATTTTGAAATATTACTTTACTTTTCTAAATCACAGAATTTTAATCTATATAATAACTGGAGTAATTTAACCTTTTTTAATACAATTTTAACTGATGGAATATGCACAAGCTTAATAAAGTTACACTTGAAAACAATTCTGCTGAATTATTTGTATTTACTTACAAATGTAAATACAAAATTTAGAACATGGAAATGAAGTAGTATACTTGAAAGAAAATAAGTCCTTCCAAAAAACCATTGTAGCAATTCTGCAGCACATTAAAAATTTCTATTAAGAGACTATACTTGCAAAATAAATTTTACTAATAAATATCTTCAACCAAATCTAACATCTTTTATTAAATTTACCTTTGCAACTCAAGAGTTAACTTTCTCTCTTCTTCAATTGCTTCAGTGCAAGATTCATCAGCAACCGCTTCAAATGCAGGGCCAACCTTAGCTTGGGCTCGCTTCATGGTGGTTGGATAAATAATGGGCAAATTCATGGCCGAAAAAATGTATTTAATTGGTCATGCCCAATCCCAGAATCTAAACAACCTAAAAATAAACAAATTGATTTCAGATATCCAATGCCATTATCTTTAAAACTTAAAGCACTTTAGAGAATATAAGAAAGAGGTTAAATACAAATCATCAAAATGTTTCTCATCAAAATGTTTCTCAACATTTAGTGACAATTGATCAAAATACTAATTTCAATAAGTCCATTATTTTGTTGTATTAACACAGGGTATATTTTTACATGAATAACATTTTATTAGAGTGACAATGGTAATATCTTTTAAATCCAAAATACGAAGTTATTTTCTCTCGCTCCAAAAGGTCAAATAATATACCACCTGCTTATACAAAAATTAATTTTAACACGTGTTATGAGGGTAAGATTTGATAATAAAACGACTTAATTACCATTACATTTGTTAACGAAAATGAGCTTTAGAGAAATTGTTATACTTAAAGACCCTTATGAATATAATGAATATTAAAAGAAAATTTCAGTTTTTTTGCACTTACCGGCTGCTGCTTTGCAGTTTACTGCAGATAAAGACGATCCGTCCTCAAAATGCACAGATGACGATGTTGGAACTTGAACAATTTTACAGCACTTGTAACAACTCACGTGAAATATTGAGGCTAATCCACGCCGAACTTCTTTTTTTAAAAAACGGAAGCTCAGAGGAATTTCACAATCGCCACACCACATTAATTGTGAAATTAATGCGACATCCACAATTCTTCGACCAATTGAGTTTATGGCCTCACAAGAATCTGCGAAATTGCCACACTGTCTTCTTTCGTTCAACGCTTTCACGATATCGCTTGCTTTTTGACGACGCTCCAACTCTGATTTCCGTAAAAATTTACCGTTTTTATCTCTTATCGGAGCCATGACGAATCCAATGCGGATAAAAAAATACCCAAAGGCAACAGAACGCACGAAATCGCAAGCACAGAGGATGGGAGATCACGAAGATGCTCAACCAACGCACTCGCAAAACGAAAAGAATTGTTTTGGTACTAGCCGCTGAAGCCGAAGACACCCGAAAATATTTTAGTTGTGCCAACTTATGAAAATGAAAAATCATACGAGATACTAATTTTAATTTCGAACATTGTTTTTCTAAATCATATTTCCAAATTCCTCTTTTAAATATTTCAAAATCATTGTTTTATTACTCCATTAACAGTTACAAGCAGCTATTGTTAATTAACTGATGGAATAAATGATTGAGTATTTGACTAGCGACTGGCTCGAACATTCTACCTTAAGCGTTTACTCTTAGAATTAAGTTTTTTGCTAGTCCTGATATTTAAAAGTAGGTATTTCTGTTCTAAGAAAACTAGAGCAACTACAAAATATTATATTTGGTCACAAAAACTTACTCTGAATTTGTTCACAATTACGTGCAGGTCTGCCTGGATTTGATGCGTTGAATTCTTGGCATATATTCAACCACGCTTGCTTTTTTTCTGAAATTACATCGTTTGTATATGCCTTATTACACAAAATAGGGTATTTCTGGCAAATTTCTGCCAGAATCCCCTTTCCCGCTTTTCAAAACGAGCCATCTGTAACGCAAGTTCACTACTTTGCCGCGACGTTTCTACGGATTCTAATGCAGAAACACACGACGAACGCCGTTCGCATTTGCTAGGGCAACGTTGCCAAACCGATCTTTCCGACCCGCGGCTTGAGACCGCGGTCTCACCAGACTTCGTCGAACCCTCGTTTTATCAATCGGATTCGCGCCACGGCCGAAGCCATGGCTTCAACCCGTGGTTTCAAATCCGCGGCTCGGACCTCGTCTTAGAAATCCACCCTTAGAGTTTTCAGTTTTATTACTCGAAACTATGCGTAATGTAATGTCGTTGTTTTAACTTTGATTAATTTATATTTTACTTTTTCCTATTTTACAAAAATTTATTTTGTGTGCATGCTTCGGAGAGTTACGTGCAGTCCAATTGTACGATTGATATCTCACTCCCATGTCAGTGCTACTGAAATCTCTTGAGGAGGCCTTAATTCACACCGCAATCCGAGAACATCCTGTGTGTGCTTATACTCAAGTAATGTCGTGCTGACAAGTGAGTAAAATGGTTATTGTTATCATCGTTTTTTCATCAAAGTTTTATGTTAATTAGTTACTCATAATTTGCTGAGGTTAAAGTGACAATATAATTTATCCTGATGGTTCAGTGAAACAGAAAATAATCCATCGTGTATTGAAGTTGATGCAAAATTAGGTACAATAAGTTCTGCTAAGTATTCACAAGTTTTCAAATTAGTAAAATATTCACATGGCACATGCCGTATAGTTTGAATGTAGTACATAGTACAAAAAAGTGCGAATCTCACTAATTCATATTATCCGATTAATGTTATGTATTAATGATACCCTTACACAAAATGGGTGGAGAAAATCGAGAGAAGGAACGGCGTTGAAGCTTACTTAGGCTACACATGTTAACATTAGCGAACACGTGATGGGTAGGGTGAGAGAAGTACGTTTGGGTGATAAATATTTGATAAAGAGAAATCGGGTTGCTGGTGGGAACCTTCAAAGGTTAGTGAGAGCCACGGTCGTACATGTGTTTACATGACGTCACCACTGAGTGACTCTTCGGTAGCGTTACCGAGCTGGCGGCGAGACCTTTGCCCTTCTCTATTTACACGAGGCAACTTGAGTCTTTGCCTAGTGTCCAAAATACTTTTTATCACTAAATTGTTTTATTTTTTTCATTCATTTGAGCAAAAAACTCTAAAAATTGTGTCATGTGGGGGAGGAGATTATTTGCACACATTTTCTTTAGGTCCAGAATCCCTTCCCAATATTGTAACTATAAATACGATAGTCGAAAGATGAATAAAGATAAGAAACAAATAATATTATTATTTTTAAAAACCCAGAGATAATCAATATTTAAAAAACTACACATTTTCGTTCCCAAGTTATAGAAAACATATTTGCAACGGTAAACGAACAGCAGATTTGATTGTTCTGCATTGCTTAAAAAACATAGTACGAGGGTGAGTCAAATGAAAACCGTAATTATTTTTTAAAATATTATTTATTGTACACACATGGTACAAAACTGGATCACTTGTCTCCCCCACGCTTAATGCATGCCTGCCAGCGCTTCCGAAGTGCTTGAATTCCCGTAGAAAAATGTTTCTGGGAGACAGTGCAACCACTCGTGCACCGCGGGGCGT
>JAHLJT010002406.1:183234872-183402304 GCA_031308135.1 Acheta domesticus
GGCGGAGATGGGAATAGGAGGTTGGTGGGATGAAGTGGAGAGGGAATAGGAAAGACGGAAAGGAGTGGGGTGGAGGGAGTAGAATGCAAACTAGATGGCAAAGAAAGAGTTGGGGCGGGGGCGGGAGTACTGCAGACAGGGCAGGGCGAAGCCTAAGCACGACGTGCGCGTTGTACCCGTGGGTGAAGGCAGGGGAGAGTGCTAAGATGGAGGAATGGGGAAAGCGGGAATTAGTGAGATCAGGGAGGGGAGGGATCAGAGACAGGCAAGGAGTGGGAGTGACGAGAGCAAGGAAAGGAGATGGCGGGCAGCGTTGAGGCGGAAGGGGGTGAGGTGGGAGGCGACGAAGCGATGAGGCGGAAGGCGATGAGGTGGTGAGACGAGAGGTGATGATGCGGGAAGAGCGAGTCGGGGTAGGCTGTGAGGCGATGACTAGGTGAGCCGGGAGGTGATGAAGTGGGAGGTCGTGAGGCGGAAGGCGATGAGGCGGTGAGATGTGAGGTGATGAAGCGAGGCGGTGAAGCGGGTGGCGTTGAGACGGGAGGTGGTGACGCGTGTAGTGATGAGGCGGTGAGGTGGAAGGCGATGAGGCGGAAGGCGGTGAGACGGGAGGTAGTGAGGCGGCAGGTTATGAGGTACTGAGGCGGAAAGCAAGGAGGCGGTGAGATGTGAGGTGATGAGACGGGGCGATTAGGCAGGAGGCGTTCAGATGGGAGGTAGTAAGGCAGGAGGTGGGAGGTGATGAGATGGGATGTGATGAGGTGGGAGGTGATGAGGTGGGAGCTGATGAGGTGGGAGCTGATGAGGTGGGAGCTGATGAGGTGGAGGTGATGAGGTGGGAGGTGATGAGGTGGGAGGTGATGAGATGGGAGCTGATGAGACGGGAGACGGTGAGACGGGAGGTGATAAGGCTGGAGGGGGGTGAGGCAGGGCGGTGAGGCGGGGGCGGTGAGGCGGGGCGGTGAGGCGGTGGCGGGGAGGCGGGGCGGTGAGGCGGGAGGGGCGAGTCGGGGTAGGCAGGAGGGGATGAGCGGTGATGTGGCGCGTGACGGGGCGGCGTGTGGCCGAGGGGCGGGGGCGGGGCGGGGCGGGGCCGTGTGGGTTCGGGGGGCCGGGCGCGCGCCGAGCAACTTGCGCCCTCCGTCTGAAGTTCCTAATCTATGCGGCCGGCGACCTGTGGCCGCTTCTGGAGGGCTGGCGTGGAACACTGGCAGCATGCGCCCCTGCTCCGGAAATTGACAAGCGACGGCCGAGTTGGCGCAATGAAATGCGTAATTGGGAGTTGTGCCCACCGAGGGGGCGCTGCAGGAAAACAAGGGGAGGGGAGGGAGGAAAGGGAAGTAATGACGTGGCCACATATGAAAAGGCGAACTAAATACGAACTAGAAATCTACATGACGCATTTTGCCCAGTTTAATAATGGACAGCTGTTCTATACATCATGCTGTTCAAGAGGGTGGTCCACTTGGCTGGGCCAGCGCAGTCTGCGGGCAGCCTGAGTGGCTTCTATCGAATATTTCAGCTCTCCTATTGTTTGTTTTTTTTTCATCCACTAATAGGAAACTTTGTCGGTATTTTCATAGTAGAGTAGGGGTGCTTTAAATTACAGTTCTTGAGTTTTTACAAATCAACCATTGCCAATCATATACAAAAAACCATTACCGAAGTATATAGAAATCAAAGTTTTTACAAATTAACCATTGCCGAAGTATATACAAAAAATACTATATTTCGCATTTTTATTTTCATAAAAGAGATAGTTTTAGGAACGATTTTTATATTTCTCTACTCCTCAGAAGTCATTTATCAAAAATGTAAAAACCACAGAAAGCACTAGGTTACATCGCAATTTAAGCTCACGACGATAGGCGACCATGTAGTTACTGTACCCATCTCTTCCGCCTGACCACGCGAATTTTGCTACGTCCCTTTCACAGTCCAGCAGAGAAAAGGAAGGGCAATGAAACAGGCGATTTGAATTTTGCTTAGAGGCTTCTTTTAGTCTTGAGTATATTTTACATGCAGTAAATCTACAACATGGGGAAGCCCGCTTTACGCTCCCTCCGAAGGTAGGAGAACGAAGGACTTTTTCGCTCTTAAAAATCCACGTCTTTCATCGGGCTTGGACCTTCGAACTTGGGTATAACTACGCTAACCATTGCCGCCGTTGTTGGGGGAACAGACAAAACAGATGAACTGCAGAAAGTTCGGGTGCGATTGGTTGTCGTCGAGACAAATGGCACGTGGTCATTGCAAGAAGCTGCCGTGGGCCGTCTGACTTCAATTTTGTAGCATTTGAGCAGCTGCAAAATAGCAACATCCAGTTCACACGCTTTTAATTTGGACGACGAAATGAAGGTGCTAAATCACACAGAAGAGGTAGTAACAACAGAAGTAAATAATTTGTTCCCAGAGAAGTCTAGAAATGGGTGTAATGTATAATGTCAAAACTTCTGCAACTGGAAAAGAAGACAAATAAAAAAAAGATAACAATTAAAAAATAAGGGTAGCTAACGGGAAAGTATGAAGAACGCTAATCATTGTCTTTGTGGTCGTATTTTTCAAAGCTCAAAAGACCTTACGTTTGCATGAAAAAGTAGGTCAATGTAAGTAATAAAATTATTTTGACAATAACTAAAATTGCATTAATTTATTTCTTACATACATTTCTAGATTCACCGAAGTGATTACAATTGTTTTCAAATTAAAAACGGTCGGGCGGGTGGACGGACGGAAGAATGGATGAACGGACGGACGAGCGGATAGACGAACGAACGGGCGGTCGGGTGGAAGGAGGAGGGACGGACAGATGGGCGGACGAACACAGAAAAAAGGTGTTTTCCATAAAACGATTTTTGGTGTCTACGGCCCCCAAAATGTTAGTTCTGACAGCACTACGTATTGGAAGAAGTAATTTACTACACAGAGAAACACATACACTTTTTCTGTATCAGGATCCCAGCGTACGAAGTTTTCTGTCCGAAAATAGCTGTTTTTTAATATTAAAATACTTCTATACAACGTAAGTGGCAAGCTATAAAGTAAAAAAAAGTAAGAGTTGCTAAACAACTGTAAAACCCTGGCGTATCAAGAACTGATTGAATAAAGAACTATATCACACAGGTTTCATTATACTAAATATATTTCTATTAACTAAATAATTTTCTAAATATATTTGTATTAACTATTCAGTACGTACAGTTATTGCCCATTAAAAACTCCTACGGTGTCACCAGATGTAAATTTTAAACTGGTATGTTTTTCAATGCTTTTCGTAACCTTAGCACATTGAAAACAATTTTAATGAGAAACTACAATTTCCATTCTTGTCGGAGCACAGGTCTCGGGTTATAGATCACGTCTGCATTAATAAGACCAATCTAATGTCCCAGAGTTTATTAAAACATAATATTCCTTTACACAAAAATGAGTGAACAATAAGAGAGAAAAATGTAGCAAAAAATCAGGCTTTGTAGTTTGTGTATTGTAGTTTCTGTTCGGTACAAAAATTTTGTGAGGGCGTTGGTGTGGGCGGTGGCATGGGCGATATCGAGGGCTTAGGTGAGTGCAAGTGCGTGGGCGAGGGCAAGGGCGTGGGCGTAGGTGAGGGCGTGGGCGTAGGTGAGGGCGTGGGCGTGAGCGCGGGCGAGGGGTGGGCGTGGGTAAAGGTTTGGGCGTGGGCGATGGCATCCGCGTGGGCACGCTTGAGAGCGTGGGTTTGAGCTTGGGCCAGGGCGAGGGCGAGGGAGTGGAAGAGGGCGAGGGCGTGGGCGAGAGCGTGAGCAAAGGTGCGGGCGAGAGCATCGGCTATGGCGAGGGCGAGGGCGTGGGCGAGAGCATGGGCGAGGGCGTGGGCGAGGGCGTGGGCGAGGGCATGGGCGAGGGCGTCCTCGTGGGCGCCGTCGAGGGCGTGAGCTTGGGCGTTGGTAAGGATTTGAGCGAGGGCGAGGGAGTGGAGGAGGGCGTGGGCGATCGCTTGGGGGATGGCGTGGACAATGGGGTGGGCGAGGGCATGGGCGAGGGCGTGGGTGAGGGCGTGGGCGTGGGCAAAGGTGCGGGCGAGAGCGTCGGCGATAGCGCGGGCGTGGGCGCGAGCGTGGTGCGGGCTGTGAGCGCGAGAGTAGGCGAGGGCATCCTCGTGGGCGCGGTCGCGGGCGTGAGCTGGGCGTGGGTAAGGGTTTGGGCGTGGGCGAGGGCGTGGGCGATCGCTTGGGCGAGGGCCGGCCGGCGGCCGGCGGGGCGCCGCTGGTCGGTGGCCGCTGCATTAATTGCCGACGCAGGGGGGCGGCGGGCATAGATGCGCCCGCAGGGCCGGCATTGGCCCCCTACAGCCCCGCCCCTCCCCCCGCCCCCGCCCTTGGCTCCCGGGGCCTTAAATGCTCCTTACGGGGATCAATACCGCACGCGCCGCGGTGCACGCGGCCTGCGGGCGGAAGCCGTGGGGACGGGAGCAGCGGCAGATGCGCTCATGCAGGGGATGGAGGTGGGAGGAACGGGGGCTAGTTACCGGAGATGGATAGAGCAGAGGTGATAGAGGTGGGAGGAACGGGGGCTAGTTAGCGGAGATGGATAGAGCAGAGGTGATAGAGGTGGGAGGAACGGGGGCTAGTTAGAGATGAAGGAGAGAGCAGAGGTGATAGAGGTGGGAAGAAGAGGGGATAGTTAGCGGAGATGGAGAGAGCAGAGGTGATAGAGGTGGGAGGAATGGGGGCTAGTTAGAGATGGAGAGAGCAGAGGTGATAGAGGTGGGAAGAAGAGGGGATAGAGATGGAGAGAGCAGGGGTGATAGAAGTGGGAAGAAGGGGGGGTAGTTAGCGAAGATAGAAAGAGCAGAGGTAATAGAGATGGGAGGAACGGTGCCTATACTGCGATTTTTCCTAACTCTGCCTCTGAAGGTCCGTCTTCACGATGGATGGAATATGTCACGGTATTTCGCGTCTTTCTCAGTCGCGCCGCTAGGTGTCGCATGACCGTGACCGTATCAAGCAGCGCTTGCGATCATACCTCTCCTAGCGGCAGGACTGAGAAAGACGAGAAATGACGTGTGATATTCCATCATGGATATTGGGGCTGGAGAGGCAGAGTTAGAAAAATCGCACTACAGTTAGAGACGAAGGAGAGAGCGGTGGTGGTGGCAGAGGCAAGGGTGGAGGCGACGGCGCAGGAGGCGGGGAGGAAACGGTGAAAACGGCCGCATCTCGGGCGACAGTGTGTCTGAGGCGTTGACGGCGGTGGCGTGGCTGGTGGTGGTAGTGGTGCCAGAGCCGGAGGTTGTGTCTGAATCGAGGAAGCGGCCTTGCGGGTGGAGGGTGCGAAGACGGAGGTGACAGCGCTGTCGGTGGGATGACGGTGTCCTTGGTGTTAGTAGGGATAGCGGTGGTGGGGTGGGGGTTGGTAGTGGCAATGGTGGCCGAGTCGAAGGTTGTATTTGAATTGAGGAAGGGGTCTTGCGGGTGGAGGGTGCGAACACGGAGGTGACAGCGCTGTCGGTGGGATAGCGGTGTCGGTGATGTTAGTGGGGATTGCGGTGGCGGGATGGGAGTTCGTAGTGGCAATGGTGGCAGAGCCGGAGGTTGGATTTGAATTGAGGAAGGGGCCTGGCGGGTGACGGGTGCGAAGACGGAGGTGATAGCCGTGACGGTGGCGGTGGCGGGGGCGGTGACGGCTAAGGTGGTGGTGGGACCGGTGGTAGCAGTGGTAGTGGTGCCAGAGCCGGAGGTTGTGTCTGAATTGAGGAAGGGGCCTTGTGGGTGACGAGGTGATAGCGGTGTCGGCGGTGTTAGCTGGGATGGCGGTGGCGTGACTGGTGTTGGTAGTGGTGCAAGAGCCGGAGGTTGTGTCTGAATCGAGGAAGGGGCCTTGCGGGTGAAGGGTGCGAAGACGGTGGCGGGGGCGGCGGTATCTGGGCCAGTGGGGGCGCGGGCGGCGGTGGCTGTTGCGGCCGGGGGCGGCAGGTGCAGCGGGCCGGGAGCAGGTGTCTGCGAGACGCGGGGGTGGGGGAAAGACAGGCGACGCGAGGCGGCCGCGACGCCGGGCGCCGGGTCTCTAACACAATATCTGCGGGCGCCCATCGGAGGGCCGTGTTGCCCCTCCCCTCCAGAGAATCACTGGTAGTGCCCCTTCTGCGAACACGTTGGGGAAATTTATGGGAGAAGATTCCTGTTAGGACACAATCGGTAACTGTGTTAATTTTGGATTTGTACGAAATTAAGAATTTGAAGACTAGTACTGATATTATGTAATAGGTTTTAGTATTAATTGTATCACATCGTACATAAAGTAAATTATTATCCATGATTAAAATTCCAGGATATTTCAAGGTATGAACCAAAATAGTAGGCTATATAAATTTAGTATGCAGAAAATTTAGCCATTTTATATAGCCTACTAATTGTGGTTGATACCTCTGATATCCTGGAAGTTTAATCATATACTACCACAAGATCTCTGCTGCCACTACAGAATTATTATCTCTTACATACCAAGGAAAGTTTTCTATTTAATAACCATATTATCTATTTTCTGTTTAAAAAACTTTCCGTTATACCACTTTCACGTAATTTTTAGAATTTGTGTTTAATTTCGCTTTTAGAAATAAAGATTCGTACTTCTTATATATTTTTTAATTTCTCTGAGATATTTAATTACTTGCGTTTTGAATGGAAATGTGACTAGACTATTTATTCTATTTATAAAATGCTTCTTATAATACGCTTCTTATTCATTTATAATCTTATCTCAGAATTGATTTACAGTCTGAAAAATATCGTCTAATAGATTCTCAGGAGGAACAAATATCCTTGTCTACAAATCGAGTCTCAAAATGGTTTCTCTTAATAGTAATATGTAGCGAAGATATTCCTAAAATATATTAATAATATGAAAGGGAAAGATTACAAAAGATCTAAATGATCGGCTAAAGTCATTCATTTAGATTTATCCCAACGGTCAGGCTAATATAGGAATTAACAGGATCAATCGGAGTATAAGGAGTAGAGATGGAATACGTTTTCTGCATCAAGGAATCATAAAACCGTTTTCCATTGAAGTGTGCAGGAAATGAAAACATTTTCTTTTCAAATGTGTAATGAAAATATTTGTAAGTTTGTTGAGACTTGTAAGATTTACCTAAATGTCTGTACCGCTTCTGACAATCGAGAGCTACAACAATATACAATATGGTAAGTAGCCATATTAAGGGTTTCAGGAGGTTGAAGGAAACCTCGACTCACTATCAAGTCTTTATTTTTTCCCTCGGTCGTGTCCCGGGTAGCATTAAGCCTTGCAGTGATTGTTGTATTGCTAACTTGGGTAGATTTTGACGTTACTATAATACATTTTTTAGTGTTGCATTTTACTGTTAATACGAGATTGTTCTACAGTAAAAATCTGAGTCAGTGGACGAAGCATACGGCTGGAAAAAAGTTGCCCATAAAACATATTAGGACAAACATAAACGAACATAATGTCTTTGTATGGTACCATTGCACTAATAGGCGGGAGGTTTTTTGCCAGTAATGAATATTCCGAGTGAGTGACAGCTGTTAAGCATTTGACAGTACCGTTTGTTCTCTTTAACTTAAAGGTGGTGAAAATTCGTTTTTTTCTGCTAATAAACATTCTGAGTTCTTAAACATTTACTATAGGATTTGTCAAAGTTCATTGATTGACAATACTACAGTATCTCGTTAGTATTTTTATCACTGTCAATCATATCAGAAATCATTCTCAATTTTCAGTATTACAAAAGAAAATGAATACGTATATTTTACGGTACCTATTTAAAAAAATAATTATTCAGGGAATATACGAGTCGGAATTTTGACGTTTCGCATTATTGACGATTCGGGTTCCACCGTAGCTTGAGTCGGAAATGCGCCACTCAGGACACGGACCTCCCTCTCGTAGTCGCTTCAAAAGGGCGGCCAATGTCGCACCTGAGCCAACTCAGCCGATAAAAGACCCGACTTTTCTCCCGGACCTTCGCGTGTTGAAAGAACTGTGCAGGCGGCTCAACGCCCTCTGTGACTCCACGTGCCCCACGCCACCAACCCCTCGCGTTGCACTCGCCGTTTCACTTCATTAAGCGTCTGCCACGGGAGGTCAAAAGCACTGTTTGATAGCACAGTTCAGAACACGTCAGCTACAACTCCGAAGTACTAGCTCTCTTGATAGTGCATGAGACTATACATCGTGGAGGTTCTAGATTATTTGGATGGCAAAGATCGCGGACGATGATAGCAAATGTAATACAGTCGACTCCGGTTATAGTAAACTTAGTAGTAGGACTATAATTTTTGGTTCACTATATCAGATGATGTCAATGTTCAATATAATGTTTTCACAATGATTAATTTGACTAATATAGAAATACAGCAAAATACATTAAGAGCACAAATTGAAATTTTAAATATCTTTATTTGACCTTAAAATGTATTATTTGCTTCGTACGTTTTTCATTAGTAGTTTCTCTAGATCCTTCTGCAGATTTCGTGCTATCTCCATACTTGATTCTGCATTGTCCACTTTCTCTAAGTATTGTAATGCAGTCGTGACACCCTTCAATGCCTCTTGCATCTTTTAGAACACCGTCCCACTCTCCGAAGGCCCTTTTAATAGCCTAATAACATACGAGATCCTTTCGGTAGCGGCGTGGCACAAGCGTCTAATGAAACTTATCGCTTAGTGAAAAATTCCGGGGTTCGCTACCTTCACCTCAGAGGAATCTTTTTGGATTATGACCTGTGGCCATTTTCCTCCAGAAGGGAAATTGTTTCCAAACCCACGTATAAAAGTCGAACGGGGGGAGGCGTGAATCCCATGACAATTTGCGTAGATTCCGGCGATACTCAGGTCGATAGCATCAAGGTGGATGTAGTGAGGAGGCAGGTTGGGGGTCCTGAGCCACCCGGGCTTCGGCAAGGGCGATCCCCAGACGGGCACTTGGATTTGACGTGGCAGTGTCCGGTACTCATGGTCAATTGGACGGTGTTATGCAACAACCAGCTAAGCGCCATTTTTGAAAAAATGAGATATAGACGCCATCGGTTGCATTGGACCATGGTCTAAATGCACGCAAAATTTTTGCCCCAAATCTGTAAAATAGCTTGATAATTAATGAAAAATGTAAACGCTATCAGTCACATTAGGGATTTTATGTTTCGCAAAAACCGGCTATAAGCCTAGATCTTCAAATGTGTTCTTAATTTCACATTATGCAGGTAAGCGCCAGATATTCTACTCATGTTTGTGGAGTTTGGCGCTTCAATGAGTGAAATAATTACATTACAGTTTTTAGAGTTGAAAAGTAATAAAACCTTTGAACACGATTATCTCTAAACTTGTGTGATGTCGCGTAGCCGGTTGATGCATAACACCGTCCAATTGAGAAGGGATTCGTCCCGACTCATTGTGAGTGGCCTTTAATTATACCATTGTGCTATCCCGGGGAGTCAGGGTTGTCAGATTGGGCAAAATCCCGCTTTTTGGACTGGAAAACGGCTCTCTCTCACGGGTCAAAAATAGACTTTGCGGAATACCGCCCAATGGGTGGAAATGCATCGAAACATGTGTTGTTTTGGGTGGGTTTTCAGATTACGACGAAATGTTTAAGAAATAACCACATCGACTTTGGATGTGAGTTTGATTTTTGTATTTTTTCCTTTATAGATTATTTTTCATTTATCATTTGTTGATTCGTTCCAATTTACTTTGAGAAATGAATAATGTTAGGTTTTCGACCTTTAATGTAGGGTGCGTACTAACAGTCATAGGGTTTTTGTCGTTCACATGAGTAGTGTAATATAATGTACCACACTAGCAGTACTTGTAGTTAATTTTAGAAAATGGCATTTAAAATTAGTCATCTTTCGGAAGTACGGTGTCACTGTCAGCAAGTTAAGCCATTAGGAATAAGCATGCATATGTAAGCATTCAGCAGTAATCTTTTCAAACGCTGAGATTTAAGAGGAGCAAGGAGCGTGAACATTGGAAACAAGGGAAATTATTTTATCCCTTAGAGTATTCCTCCCATCTGTTGTAGTCATAAGAATAGTAATAACCAATTTTTAAATATTAATATATAACATTTTATTACAAAAAGTATAATATTTTACATACATTATTAATTACAATGATCACAAACAAAAAATAAAAGTAATCAAGCATTTAATAGAGTTACTACCTCCCAAACAATTCCATCAAAAACATTATTTTAATGCAATTCAAATTTTTTGCTTGGACAGTTGACGTTTTCTTATTGGGCAGAATAGGACGGATTTATAGCCATCTAACAGCGGATGTTTGTGCGAAGCATCTGGCAACCCTGCGGAGAGTTGGTAGCTCTGAGCTGGCAGAGAGCCTTAATTGGGGAGGCGACCGGGATGGGTTCCTGCTCGGAGGAGAGAGTCTAGGTGCCCACTCTGGTTCACGTTCCTTGGTATTTCGAGGAAAAGTGAGATTGTAGCGTATGCTGGATCAGGGGTGTCCAACGTGCAAGGACTCAAGGGCCACAACTCAAACCTTGCGTATGGTTGCAGGCCATGTTTCATTACTCGTGCGATCCACTCCTAGCTTTCCGTATTGTTGATATCGGCAGTTTGCACGCCTGCTCTGAAAGGAAAGAGACGGAACCCTAAGGGATATCAGTCCGTAGCATGCTCAACGCTGTAAAACATTGGGATGATTTTGAATTTTTGAATTTATTAGAAAAGAGATCGTTAAATGTAAACTTAACCTATTTTTACATTAAAGGGGTTGTTGACCCCGGCAGGGCTCGCGCGCCAGGGGCACAATATTCTTGCCCGACATGGATGAAAGGGACTTCCACTTTTGACTAATAGCTAGGGAGCAGATTTTTATGCCCTAAAAATCTTGAAATATGCTCTTAAAAATATGCATTTATGACTTAAAAATTCTGAAATATGCACTTAAAACTAACAATATTTCATTTATTCTGCAAACCTGTCTTGATAAAATTCTTGGAATGAAATGAAAATTTGCTTGAAAAGAAAATATATATTTTTTTGTGCAAACGTAATACAGTCTACCCTACTTCACGAGATGAATAATAGAAGTAAATATTCACATTAGTGAAGTACCTTGTATGTCTCGTTGAATTTCTTCTGACTAGTTTGAAAAATATGTTCACAAGGAATATCCCATATTTTCCCGAGAATTTTATCATCTACAAAATACAAAAATGCAAACTGTGACTGGCTCTTTCGAATCAATGAACGCTCACAATTACATAAGATTGTTTGAAAAGATGAAACGTCTTATAGATTAGTCTCTTTTTTAAAGAAATATGCAAAATATGGGCTTATAATTACACGAATATGCACCAACAGGAAAACCAGCCAAATATGAACAAATATGCACTAACATATTAATCTATATAGCATCATATTCTAACCACACGTCGAGAAATTACTCTTAGTTATGTCCTGAACCAACGGACGAAAATATGCAAAATCGTATAAATCTGCTCCGTAATAATAAACTTTCGCGGGCCACAATGAATGGCACCGCGGGCGGCCATTTCGACAACCTTGTGCTAGAAGAACTCGATCTTTTCAGTTATTTCCAAACGCGTTTTCATTGATTTGCACGCTGGGTTGGAAGCCTGGGATTATTGACCCTGTATCAGCAAAATTCTGATTAATACATACTCGCAAGCATCATTTTTCTGTTCCAGGTCCCCATTTACCACCCATTTGACAGCTGGAGGTTTTTCGACAGCAGGCCCTTGAATTATATTTTCTATGAATTCGTCTTCATTTCTTGGACCCACTAATTGTTTTTGGTTGCCTTCCATGCTTCCGTCTATTTTCATGGAGCCAACCGAGTAACTTTTGGGGACATCGCTCTACCATCATTGTTTGTCCGTGTTCATTTCTTCATGTTTTTGAACTGACGAAATCTACCGAAACATTCATCTAAGGTATTTCAAGCCCAGAATCAATGTTCGCCATCATTTCTTGAATACGGCAAAAAATAAGTTTCCTAGACAATGAAAGGAAGTGCAACTAAAGCAGCAGAGTCAAAAAATTGGATTAAATACTTTATCCAGCATTCTATATAACCACACTTTGGAATAACTTACCTCTGTTATAATTATTACTTATTATCAATTCAATTTTATGAGAAAATAATAAAGCTATTGATCATATCCATGTAATGATAAAATTATGTCCAAACACAGTCTTTGGATTCAGCATATTCATGTGTGTATAAATTTTCTAGATTCCTTATATCATCAATAGAGAGAACATTTCTGAGGCTACGAATGAATTTGACATCTCAAGGCAGCTAATATCGATTGCGTAAAGAGCATAATCAAGATATCCGGTGGAATCGAGAGTATACAGGCATTGAAGCAAAGATGTACACTATTTTCGTACTTTCTTTTCAACTTTACAGCCTCACACAGACAACAAACTTTTCCGTTCAAAGACAATGTTCGATATTTGAATTGAAAACACGGGCCAGTGACATGAAAAGGCACACCAGACACAAAGTCTCAGCCGCTTGTAATTGTGAAGCCACAATTCCACCAAACGCGAGTATTATATTGTTCTCATATGTTTTGTTCATACGCGAGTGAATCAAAAATCATCGACACTTTTGTTCTACAATTGCTTTTATGTACAATTAGTGTTCGGGCGCATACATTATGTTTCGACGTAGTCTCTTCCCTTTTGATACACTTGGTCCAGTGGTTCACAAGCGTGTGTATTCCGGCCGAGCAGAAGGTTCTTGGTAGGTTCTGAAGCCACTTGAGCACCGCTTCCTGCACTTCTTGGTACGAGGAAAATCGACGACATCGCAAAGCGTACTTTAGCGGCCCAAACAAATAGAAGTCCGAAGGAGCGAGATCTGGGGAGTAGGCAACAGGATCTGGGGAGTGTTTCAGTTCCTCGAAGCCTAATTTTTTATGGCTATGTTGTGATGAACCGTGTGCGGGCAGGCGTCTTGCAACAACTTTTTTGGCAGAGGACCCCGTCGTTTGCTACGAATTGCTGGCTTTAACTTGTAAGTTAACAATGCACTGTAACAGTCTTTGTTGATTCTTGTTCCATTTTCCCTGTACTCTTCCACTAAAGGCCCGTTTGCGTCCCAAAAAGTGGATAGCATAACCTTTTCCGCTGATGGGACTTTTTCCTCGTCGGTGATTCGGGGCGTTTCCACTTCATGCTCTGGCGTTTTGATTCTGACTCAAAGTGATGAACCCACTTTTCATCACCGGTCACAACTCTGTGCAGACATCGACTATCGACGACAAACATCGACCCGTTTGCGCTTGTTTTCTTCCGTAAGCTGCCTTGGTACCCATCGCATCGAAACTTTGGGGGAGAGGATTTCGTCGCGGATGATTTGATAGGCGAAACCATAACTAATGTTAAGTAATGACGCTACCATTTTGACAGTCTCCTCGCCTGTCGTTGAAAACAATCTCCCAAACGTGCTGGATCTCGTCATTGGTAGTGGATGACATTCTCCCTCTGCGTGCGTCACACTTCACCGACCACTTTTAAACTTGTCAATCCATACAAACACAATTACCCTGGATGGATTTCAACCTCTTTCACATCCTTCCGACCACAGAAACCGTATGACTGCTCTTGTTCCTCCTTGGTGCTCACTGCTAGCGGAGGCGGACATGTTGACACTGACACTGCCAGAGCACTAATGATGCGATTGTGGTAAAATGTGGCACACCTGACTGCAGAACTACCAACATGAAGCTGACATGCGTGGAACGGAGTTTGACCATTAAAAAGGCGTGCTCTGACAAAAGTGTTGATAATTTTTTATTCACCCTCGTATTACGAAGCGTTAGAGGAAGTAACGCGATGAGACCCTTCAACCACCTTCGACATATCAGTATTTACAAATAGATTTTGTTTATTTATTTCAACGCCCACCCTTGCCATGTAGACATTTGTGACGCGCTGACCAGTGGTAAAGCCCGTAGGTGGCGAATCACTGTTGCCCATTTATCGTTACCCAGGGGACACGTGTGGTAGGACACGGACAGGAGGAACTTTGTCCCTCTGCGAATTATTATTATTATTATTATTATTATTATTATTATTATTATTTTTAGGATTGAAGAGATAGGGTGATACTGAGGGGTGAAAGACCTGGGACGATGGTTGGAGGTGGAGGTGAGGTAGTGGGAGGTGGGTGGTGTTCGTGGGGATTCTGCAGCCATTATGACCAAGGGAAACCACGAAATCCCCGGTCAAGATGGCCGTCCCAGTGATCGAACCCAGACCTCGCGATTGCGAACCCAGCGCGCTACGCACTGATCCACTTCGATCGGTCGTATTTATAATTAGAGACAGGTATGTTATGTGTACCGTGGCCTGTCCTGTAACTGTCCCTCGAATTGTTCCTACCGACCATCGATTGACTTTGAACTTATGTGCTACTCTCCGCAGTTCTAGCGCAATCTAAGCGAATCAGCGAAGCCTCTTCCCGAGAAACGCAAAACGCCAAGTCTCCACGTCGCCCCCCTCCCACTCACCCTCGCGAAAGCTCCCCCGGATGAACTTCTCCTGACCGCGACCTTCACCTTTGCCCCTGGCTCGGGGGGCGGGGGCGGGGGGCGGGGGGCGATCCGGCCGCGCTGGGCGGCGTCATTAGCGTCAGCGGTACGTGCGCCCCGCCCCCGCCCTCCCCCCCACCGTCCCCTGGGACGCACGCAGCGCGAGGACCGGCGGCAGAAAGAGACGCGACAGTTCAACAATAAAAAACGCGGGCTGGTTGCGGGACGTGCCCGGAGTACGGATTCGCGGCGGGCGGGCAGAGCGGCCAGGCGGGGCGGGATGGGGCGTGGCGGGGGTGGCGGCGAGCGCGGAGGCGGGACCGCGGACTTGTCCGGTTAATTACCACCGCCGCCGCCGCCGCCGCTCCGGCCTCCGCCGCTCCGAGTCCCGATGTGCGACCGTAATGAGTTGCCACATTGAGCCGCCAGCGTTGTTGGACCGCGCGCCTCCAAACACGGTGGGGGTGTGGGGTGGTGAGGAGAGAGGGGGAAGAGGTGGGGAGGGGGGGCACGGCAGGTGGAGAGCCCGAGGCTGCTGTGCGAGGAGGGAGCGCCGCGCAGAGGAGTGGAACGGAGCGCAGCGAGATGCTACAGAGCGGCCGTAGGCGAAGAGGGCGATGGGAGTCGGAGGGGGGGAATAGGGCAGAGCTGGCTGGAGTGGGTGGAGCGGGCCGCGACTGGGTGGGGAACTACACAGCGGAGAGATGGTGAAGTAGGCGGAGGAGTAGATGAGCGCGGAGAGGTAGGGCGGGACGGGACGGGGTGGAGGGGGGCGGAGCGGAGTGGGGCGTGGTGGTGCCTGGTGAAGCGGACTGCGACGTGGCGAAACGCGACTGGTTGGGAGCTACAGAGAGGAGAGAGGACAATGTAGGCTGGGAGGGATTCAGGGTAGAACGGGGCGGGATAGAACGGAGCGGAACCGGGCGAAGTGAGGCCTGGAACGAAGCAGGGCGGAGTTGCTGGAACGAGGAGATGGAGTGCTGGATCAGGGTTGTGCTGCTTGGAAGGACGTGCACAGAGAAAGATGCGGGACGAGAAATACGACGAGGTGGCAAAATATGCGGAACGAGTGAGAAGATGCGATACTAGTCGAAGAGTTGGGTCCAGACAAAAGCGAAAAGAAGGAGCAAGAACGCGACAAGAACGGATATACCGGGTAGTTGGCTGCGACCAGGACGAAGCAACATGGAGAATAAAGTGACAGGGAGAGGAAATGCTGGAGACGATTCGCAGAAGCCCTGCTGCGCAAGACGACCAGAGGAGGGGATAGACTGTCAGCCCAAGGCAAGCGCACGGTGGGAAGCGAACACAACACGCACTGAGGACAGAGCGAAGGAAAGCGAGGAGCAAAGGACGCACGCACCAGGTATAGGGGACGCCGAGGGTGGTGATGCGGGGCGTTGGGCGCTGGGGGCAGGAAGGGGCGGAGCGGGGTGCAGCGGGCCGCGTCGGCGCGAGCGAGCAGGAGTGAGCGGTCAGGTCTGCGGCAGGAGAGGACAGTACTTCTTGGGAGGAAGGGAAGAGTTGGCGAAGAGGGTGCGGGATTTTGGGCACTTCGAGAGGTGGGCGTGGTACCAGAGGAACGGGGCGCGGTGGGGAGGCATGGCGGTGGAGGAGCAGTGTGGGGCGGGATGGAGCAGGGAGTGGTTGGAGCATCGGGGAGCAGTAGGGTGGGAGAGGACAGTACTTCTTGTGAGGGGGAGGAGTTGGCGAAGAGGGTGCGAGGTTTTGGGCACTACAAGGGGTGGTTGAGGCACCGGCGGAGAGGGGCACAGCGGGGGAGGCATGGTGCTGGAGGAGAAGCGTGGAGCGTGATGGAGCAGGGAGTGGTGGGGAGCGTCGGGGAGTAGTAAGGTACAGTGGGATGTAGCTGGGAGCAGTGGGATGCAGCGGGGACCAGCAGGGTGCAGCGGGGCGCGCCAGTGCGAGAGAGCAGGAGTGAGCGGTCAGGTCTGCGGCAGGAGAGGACAGTAGTTCCTGTGGGGAGGGCAGGTGTCGGCGACGAGGGTGCGGGGTTTCGGGCGCTTCAGGGGGTGGGCGGGAGAGCGTTTCATTCGGCTCCTTTCCGAGCGCCGGTGATTGCCGCCGCCGCCGCCGCCCCCTGCGCGCGCTGTCGCTTTTTGAAGCAATTCGTTTGGCGCGGGGCGGCGCGGCGGGTCTTAAAGGCGAGCCCCGTTCAGCTGAGCTGGCCGCTCCTTCCTTGGAGGGACCGGCGGAGAGGGGCGGGAGGGTGCAAACGAGTGCATTGTCTAGCGCGCTGTGCGCGCGGTGCCTTAACGAAAGCGCAGCCTGTAAACGCCGCAGCCGCTCCCCCCCCTCGCCCGCTCGCGCTCCATGAGGAAGGGGAAGGGGAGGGAGGGCGCGAAGAAGCGGGCACGGTGGAGGGTGTGGAGGGGATGTGGAAGTGGTGTCGGGGTGAGGGTAGAGGCGGAATGGGGGCGGGTGGAGGTGTGGAGGTACCGGAGGTTCTTAAAATTACTTCACATGAGGTCTTCACATGCGGTCATCACATTTGGTCTTCACATGTGATCTTCTTGTGTGCCCTTCACATATGGTCTTCTTGTGTGGCCTTCAAATTTGGTCTTGTGTGTTCTTCACATTTGGTCTCGTTATGTGTTTTCACTTGCGGTCTTCTTGTGTGGTCTTCACATGTGTGACCTTCACGTGTGGTCTTCACATTGATCTTCAAATGTGCTCTTCGCATTTGGTCTTCTTGAGTGGCTTTCATATGTAAGCCGTCAGACTACAAAACTGATTGGAAGGTGGGTCACGTACATGCAGTATCATCTACCCCGAACCGATCTGGTGCGTGTGACACTTCAAATGTGCCTTCCCTACCCACCACCCATCCACAACGAGATCCTTATCTCCGCAGGTAGACTAACACGTTTATTATTCAACATAACAAGCATATTTGTTACATCATGCTGAGATCAACTAATCATGATTGATTTATGTTTCCGGGCATTTCCACGGCTATGGTCCGTTAGTATAGTAACTGTCAAAACCCGGAAGGTGGTGGAGTTCTGCCCTTGCTGGATTGTGACATCCGGCACCGAGCTAAACGTTGGCAGACGGGAGTTTTCCTCCTTTCTAGATCTCTTCCTATCGGGACACCACCCCAGCCGCAACAAACTCTTAAGTTACCGACTACTTTACGAAAATGTTTAGCAGTTTAACGCATGTACGTGTACGCGTGTGTATGCAAGGCGAGAAGATAGGGCAAGAAAGAGGTGGAAAAAATTGCGGGCAGTCCACGACTCGTTAGGGATCCGATACGGAATTTGCCTGATACTGTTCGTGGAATTGAAACTACTGGTCAGAGCAGCCGATCGCTAGAATTCTCCTCCAGATAGCGGTTGAATTTCTAGAGAGTGTCGAAAATTCGTTATCATCGATCTCAAACTGTGGTACCTCCCGGTTAGAGAGTCCGGTAGTGTTGGCTTTGAGCTTACTCGATCGGAATCTTTGAAACGTCATGATTCCCGGTCGTTCCTAGACGTTATCAAAGCGACCAGTGACTAACGTTCACTTTAACCGAGAGTTCGCCATATCCTAGTTCATTATAACCAATAAACATGGCGGAATCAAAATACACGAGCGAACACAACTGACCGACTTCCAGTAAATTCAACCGTACCCAAACAAAGTAAAACACGTGTCTCGTCTCTATTTTCCCTCTTCCTTCCCTTCTTAGTACATCCATTACAACCGTCCACCGTTCCTGCATTCGCTACTTTTGCTTAGCTGCACACATGGTTCTGACTTGCTTTCTCCTTGGCACAACGTTTGTTCTTCTCCGTTCCTCGGCGCGAGCGCTCCCTGCCGGGCCAAAGGGCCCCTTCAGTTACGAGCGAGGCGCGCGCCACTGTTTGTGCGGCGTCGCGTGAGGCCGCCCTTCAACCAGGAGCGCGAGGCCGTGGGCGTGAGGACGGGTGAAAAGGGGAGGAGGAGGGAAAGTAGAGAGGAGACACGTGTTTTACTTTATTTTGGGTACGGTTGAATTTTTCTGGAAGTCGGTCATTTGACACTGTATTCCGCTCGGTTATTTGATTCCACCATGTTTATTGTTGACGCCTACTCACAGTGCGGATGAAGCCCAACAGTCGTAACTTTTGGGCGTCTCTCGTATCTGGGATTTGTCTCTTACATTTTCAGATGTCCCTTCAGTCTCAGTATATTGTTTACTAGTGGTCTGCACAGCAAAAATGCGGACAAAACCCAAACAAATGTTTTTTTTTCAAAAAAGTAGCACGCACACTGCTCAAAAAACGTATTGGATTCGACTTCGATTATAATGAACTAGGATATAGTGAACTCTCGGTTATAGTGAGCGTAAGTCACTGGTCGCTTTGATAACGTCAAGGAACGACTGGGAATCATGACGTTTCGAGCGAAGAGAGTGTTCAGGGGCAGCGGGGATTGGCAGAAGATGCATGAAGGTAGCGAGGTGAGGAGGCAGTTGGTGAAAATTGGGCGAATAGGGCAAAAAGAAATCGGTTGGTGAAGAGCGTGGACAGAACGGGGCAAGGAGTGTATGGTTCGGAAGAATTGAAAGGAAGGATGGGATGATTGACACTTGTTGGTAAGAAACGAAGGCGGCAGAAGGCAGAGCGGCGACTAGCGCGTGTGAAAAGAGCAGTTTGCTGAGAGTGAGGTGGCGATAAGTGGAGAAAAAAACTGGTGGAAAAACGCAAGGAAGGGCAAGGAAAACGCAGGGAAGGGTCGAGGAAGAGTGAATTCGTTGGGATTGATTGATTACTTATTAGTGACGCGACAACTACTAAGGTCACTAGTCCCGTAAGAAGTGTAGCGCATGTTTCTTTCATCTGAAGGTGGCTGTGATCTTTCCGTTGAATGGCGAGATTTCGCGCGCCGACCTACCTTGACTATTGGTGTTTTCCCCAACAAGGTATCTCTCACCACCGGAGCACCACCCCAGAAGGGGAAGTTCTAAGCTCCCAACGGCTTTGTTCCCGGCTTGTGTGGTAGTGTAGTGCATGTGAGTGTAGTGTGTATATAAGAATGAGGATAGGATCAGGAAGAGGAAGGAAAGATCGCGCGGTCCGTGGACCTTCTGTTAGAATGCTCTGCCATTCTCCTGGTTGATCGTGAGAAACCATGTAAAACTACCGATCAGGGCAACTGGCCATAGAATTCTCCTCCAGACAGCGACCGGATCGACCTAGCTGACAAGCTAGTGTTGAAAATCCTGCCGCCGTCTGGACTCGAACATAGGATCTCCCGGGAAGTTGAATAGTAGGAATTGGGTGAGGCGGACAAATGCTGGTTGGCCAATAGTGAGACGGAATAGAACAGATGTCGGAAGAGCGGGTTGCTTACGAGCAGGGACGGAAAAGGACTTCTCTAATTAAAGAACCGTATCTCTTCGATAGGCGTAACATTCTATTGACGCAAAATGAATTCGATCGTCAAAAGATTAAAACGCTATTTACATTGTGAATTCTGTGTTTTGAATATACTGCACACATTAATTCTAATGTAAATCACACGATTCAGCATGCGTCGAGAACAGAAAACTTTTGTGTGGACTGGTGTTGTGCGGACGAGTACAAACTGCTGCGAAGCCAGCAGCCAGCGAGCGGTATCTTCTTTAACTGGCCGGACTTCACTGCGCTAGCAATTGTTTCTCTTCAACCTTCCTCCTCGCCCCCACCCCTACACACCCTCACCCTCTACACTCGCAACGACTCGCTTCGTGCGTATCGAAATTTACAGGATAAAATAATTTGGGTTAATTAAGTAGGAGGATAGAAACTTTCCCAAATATTGTAGTATACTTACATTTAAGAAGACATTGGTCGGGCGACTGGTATTTTGGAGAGTATAAAAAATAAAATTATTTACGTACGAAGTAACAAAATTTTAATTTGTTACGTAAGATATTGTATTGTATTGCAATTTGTTACGACAGGTCAGGGGAATTTATTCTCGTGTGTGATATTGTAAGAATAGGGAACTAAAAAGGTCTCTCTCCCAACGTATCTCCATATCTCCCTATTCCCCTCTCTTTCTATCTCTCTCCCACTACGTCTCTCTCTCTCTCTCTCTCTTTCTTTCTCCTTACAGCTGCAATCTATGGAGATCATGAAGGATGTAGATGCCAGGGTAATCGTCAATCGCCTAAGCGATGGGAACTAGGAGGAAAAGAACGATCTCTTTTATCTCTCTCTTTCTCTTTCCTACAGCTGGAGGTTATGGAGGATAGGTCATGTGGAACCAGAGGCATCATCAATCGTCTTAAACCTAAGGATGGGAGTGGGAAATAGGAGGAGCACGTACAGTCCCTCCTTTTCCATCCCCCCGTTTCTATCTCTCTCTAACCCTCAATTTCTCTTCTCTCTGTCTCTCTCTCTCCCTCTCCTTCTCCTCTCTCTCCCTCTCTATCTCTGTCTCTTTCTCTCCATCGACCTGAAAATTAATCGGAAGAAACCAAACAAAGACCGACCAGCAAGTCTGTAGGAACGTCTACAGATATTGTCTCACCCAACTACTAACTTGGTGCAGGAAAAGGTCATCCCCGTGGAGACTGTGACGAAGAATCTCTCAATCTACGAACCTTCTCTTGCAACTACTTAAAGAGGCCCAGAAAGTTGAGTCCGGATCTTGTCTGCAAATAAAAGAAAAATTAATTGGTATCTTTTTGAAGCTTAAAATTTAACACATCAATGTCCTTAGTTGCGTATTTTTTTCGCACTTTCCTGAGTCGTAAACTAAATGACAAACATTACCTTGAAGTATTGAGTCGATTTGAATTCCTTTTCGAATTTATGAGTAAAAGACATAGAATACACATTTTGAAGCCTTCGTAAATTTCCAACGTCTTACAATCTATTTTTATCAAGAATTTTATCACCCCATTACAATAAAAACATTGAACCTTTTAGAACATGCCCGGTACCCAGTACACGTGGATTCTTAAACCACATTTGACCTGGTATTCACATTGACACGTTATTTCTGAGACATCCTGTACATGTGTATGTTTGCGTTGCGTTTTGTTCCCTCCGTCTTGTTTTCCATTTTCAATTCCCGCTCCACCCCAGCCCGCCACGCCGTTCCCGCCCCGCCCCGCCCCGCCCCGTCCCGCGCCACCCCGCCCACCGCCGCTTCTGCGAAAGGGTCGAGAGAGATTTTCCACCATCGTGGGCCTCTCTCTCGGTTGTCCAGCCCGGTTGTTATGCAGCCTTTCGGAGAGGCTGGCGTATAATTCGGAAATTTGTCCGTTTCTTCTTGTACGATTTTTTTGCTCTGTTCTCTGTTCTATCTCCAATGTCTATCTAAATGTGGTTGCTTGAATTCAAGGGGATTTTTTTCCATAAAATACGAGAAGGAAGCAGCCATCTGAAATATCTTTGCCGCTGCCGTTTTCGTTCGTGTAAGAAAACACGCGATAATGGAATTCGATAAGCAGTTTTGTGTGCGTGTGTGTGTGTATGGGGTCAGCGTAATCAACATTTTATACATTGTACGCAATGGAAAGTCGTTTGCACGCTGTAAGACTTGCGAAGAAATAATGTATGAAATTGTTTCCATCATTCATTCGCTTGTGTTTGAGCACTGGCAACATCCCGAAACATCTTCGTTTTTTTTTACTTTTCCCGATAGTATCATAAAATACAGTGGAAAATTTATTGATATATTTTGTTGTCATTTTGTCTCGTATTTGCGCTTGGATGTGAATGAATGTATTTCAAATTTCAATTGGAATGTGTTTCAACCCTATCAGAAAGAGTCCCTGAGTTTTTCCTACGGTTTGTCAAAAAAGGCCCGTAATTAACATTGTTTCTGTGGCATAGCTGCAATTTCCATGGAACTCTAAAACACCAGTACAGTGGTGGAATAAGATCGCACAGATTTTCTCATATTCGTCACCCTTACGTTATGTTCTTGTAATGATATTGCAACTTATAATACTATTATTTCAGCTACCTCTTACAAAAATCTCACCACATTGCTTCAATAATATCATTTACGTCTATATTCTAACTTATAAAAATCACACAACAACATATCTAGTCTTTATTTCCAAAACTTGAACAAGAAGACGTTAATCAAACTGCGTCTATCCGTCTAACAGGTATTTGCAGTGATGATTCTTTAAATACACGTACCGTGCCCCAATATATATGACGTCAACAAAATGTTTATACTGTCAGAAAGTATTTTTGTTTTATACAATAACAATATAGTTACGTCAAAATAATTAGATGAACTGCGTGTTGTAATAATTACTTTTCCATCTGGCATTAACTCAATCATATATTAATTTCCGATTTTTTCACGTTTGTACACTCGTATTATTCACAGTAGAGTAGATGATGATAGAAACACTAGCCACAACTCTGACGACACTGTTTTTTTTAAATTTTTTCTCTCCATTACAAAATGAGTTTAAAACTACTGTGCTAGAAACGTTCGCTGGGCATTAGATAGTGACGAAAGTTCAAAATCGGAACGTGCACGAAAAATAATTACAATTTGAATCAAGCCACTTCGTTTATGGAAAACTATTCTGGCATCTATGATTTAAACTTTTTTTTAACAAAAAATATGGCTGTAGCAACTGATCCCAAGTTTTTTTCCGTGTTTCCTTAGAACCAACAAATAGATTTTCTTCGTAAAAATATCAAACGTTCCACCAAATTATCTAGGACACTTAACAATACCGAATACCTAGAACACATTTCAGTGAACTCTATGGATTATATTAGTTACCGTATATATATCTTATATTAATTTGTTCGACGTAAAAACGCTAATTTTGGCATTTTTATTCACTAAGACTATATTTTACAAATAGTTTAAATGAAATGAGGTTTTCGAATATCGTTGAGAAGGAATCCTCTTTCTATTTTAATTTTTTTCGAAAAAAGGTAAGAGTTAAAAAAACTTGTTTGAAGGTTTTAAAATATGTAAAGTACTGTAAATTAAAAACAAAGAAGCAGAATATTGAAACTTTAATATGAACTTTTAGTTCATATTAATATGACTTTTAGTTATATTAAAAGTTTCATATTCTGCTTCTTTGTTCCTAATTAAAAACAAAGAAGCAGAATATTGAAACCTTTTAATATGAACTTTTAGTTCATATTAATATGAACTTTTAGTTTATATTAAAGTTTCAATATTCTGCTTCTTTGTTTTTAATTTACAGTTTTATTTATTTATGTATTTACTTTATTTGTTTGTTTTCAGGTGAGTACTGAACTAAATCGATAGAACCAACAAAATTTGTGGAGTAAAAAGCATTTTAAAAATATTATGTTAAGAATGTAGAATAGTCCAATAAGCGAAAAGTTTCTGATATTTTAATGTCTATTGCATGCGTAGCCTGTGTTATTTAAGAGGTGTGACATTACAAAGGAATAATATTGTGAGTAACATTTAAGATAAAAATGCATAGTTTGCTAAAGTTGAAAAAATATTTTTCGAAGATGAACGTGAAAGAGTTTTTTATTATTAAATAAGAACATGATAAGCGTTTAGTCAGTACATTCAAAACATATTTCCAGTGAAAAATATATACAATATTATCTACGTTGATTTCTTTTTTATAGTTCTTGCTTGGAATTATGGCTTTTATCTCAAAATATGTTAATTTCCATTATTCCAAGGATTGAAATAATACAAAAATGGACGTACAAAAACCTGTCTTGTTTGGTTTCTGAAGAATAACTTCAAATATTTGAAATTGTTGAATAGGTGTAGTTTAGTAAATGCAACGTGTCAAAACAACATAGCTATTCTTTATATTACTTCAATTCAGTTGGACAATCACAGAGACCCAAGTAAATAACATAATTAGTCAACATTGTCATTAAAATGTGATGGAAAAATAATTAAAACGTAATGCTTCACTATTATTTTTAAGTGGAGCAATGTCCCATTAAGATAAAATGTTAATTCCGGTAAAATAAAAAAGCAAAAACATACTGCCAGATTTTCTTTGTGAATTAATAATTTACGTAAGAAGCTCGCAAACAGTTGATTCGCATACGTGTTGCAAATATTATTTTTTATCAGGCCGTGTGGGGAAGATGTTTGAAACAATCACATCTCACAGCTATCGAGACAATCGCTTTGCCATATTTATTGCATGCTTCATAATGCTTCACACCCTATCAGAACAAACAAAATACCTATTTGGAACAGAAAAAATAAGCACGAAAGATTGTTTCGCACACGACGTGTTAAAAAATACTGTGGCACGGATTGAAGCTAGAAATTGTAATATATTGTGTATCCTCTGTGTGTCTGTCCGTCCCTCACTAAGAGTTATATCCTTTCCCGGGTACCAGTCGAGGCAAATGATATCATTCGCTACGTATGAGTCTCCTGGTGGGTTCATTAGCATTTCATAGCCGGTACATCCAGAATATTCTATGAAATTTCTCATAAAATACTTTTTTGTGTTTTTAACCAAAGAAAATCCATTTTAGATTAGATTAGATTTATTTAAACTGCAATTGGGCATAACCCGGTGGCAGCTAATTACAAAAACATAAATATACACAGCCTTTCTGTAATATAGAACTCCAAAACCACTAATAATAATAATAATAATAATAACAATAATAATAATAATAATAAGAAGAAGCAAATTATATACTAATTGTAGTAATAATAATGGTAAAATAATGATAATAATATTAAAAACTGACTGATTCATAAAACATTAAATTACATTAAGAGAGAAAACACACACACACACACACTGCATTAGTATTACACTGCACTTCACTGCACTTCACTTCACTAAGACCTGAAAACATTTCCTTCTTTATTTCTCTGCTATACACTGCACTACACCTCACTTCACAATAGAAACTTATGCATCGCTATTTAACCCACTATTCTCCCTCATTTACTTAAGAATACCCTAAATTAATTTCCTAAACTGTTGAACACTTTGAGGAAAGGGTTCAAAGGTTTTTGCAGGCAATCTATTCCATTCCGTAATCGTTCGATTTGTAAAAGAAAATTTCCCGACATCCGTTCTCTGCTGTCTTAAATTATTTTGTGCCTGTGATCCACTCTACTGATGTATGTAGGAATACATAGCCGCCGATTAATTTCTTTCCAAGCTGGATGACCATTATAAGCTTTATACAAGGCGCAGAGTCTTGCTACTGATCGCCTGTTTTTGAGTGAATCCCACCCTACCGTTTTCTTGTCCCTGAAAGTAAATTTAGCTGCCCTATGCTGAATCCTTTCCAAGTGTTTACAGTGCATAATCTTGTGCGGATCCCAACAAATTGTTCCATATTCCATTATTGGACGAACAAGAGATAAATAAGCAATTTCCCTCGCGTTTGCCGTACTCTTTTTTAGGATGCGCATTACAAAGTGAAGAGATCTCCAGGCTTTCCCTACAACAAAATCTACGTGTTTTTTTCCAACTTAATTTACTATCGAAATGAATTCCTAGGTACTTGCACGAGGAAACTCTCGGAATAATGTCATTATTTAAACGGTAATGTGTTTCACTGTAATTATGACCCCTGCCAAAAGTGATGGATTTACTTTTAGAGCTATTTATGGACATTCCGTTATTTTCCGCCCAGTAATGTAACGCATCAAGATCCTTTTGCAGTATTTCTTCATCTCTTTTCGAGTTAATACTACGATATATTATGCAATCGTCTGCAAATAGTCGAACATTTGAGGTTAATTGCGCCGGCAGATCATTCACGAAAGCTAGAAATAGAAGGGGTCCAATGACACTCCCCTGCGGTATTCCTGACGTAACGCTTGCCCCGGAAGATAACTCTTGTCCAATTCGGACTTTCTGTTTTCTATCTCGCAGAAACTCGCTAATCCACGCCATCACCCTGGGATCTATGCCTGAATTCATTAATTTCTGTACAAGCCGATCGTGTGGAACGACATCAAATGCTTTAGCAAAATCTATAACTACTGCATCTACTCTCCCGCCCGCGTCAATTTCATCTGCTAGATCCTGAAATAGCGTGACTACCTGACTTTCGCATGAATAACCACTCCTGAACCCGTGTTGCCCATCGTAGAGCCATTTTTTAATTTCCCATTCTTTCTTAATGTAACTCCCAACTAGATGCTCCATAAGCTTGCACACCACTGACGTAAGACTTACCGGCCTATAATTGCATAATTTAGTTTTTGTCACCACTTTTAAAAATTGGTACGACAAAGGCTAATTTCCAATCTTCCGGTACTTTTGAATTATTCAAAGACACGTGAAAAATTCTAATTAGGTACGGTAATATTGCCTTTCCTGCCAGTTTAATTAAATCCGTAGAAATGTCGTCTGGACCCCTTGACTTACCATTTTTCATTGACTTTACTTTATTCCATAGATCGTTTACTTCAATATTAAACTGATTCACAACCGAAGGCCCTTGAATAAATGGATGGTCCGTACTATTTTTGGTGACTTACGGGTCCAAAAATAATTATCAATAGCTTATTCGATTTATCTCGACAAGGCATATCGACACAATTCTTAATCGGTTCCCTCTACGATGTTAAAGAATTCTAGAAAATCATGTATTTTTTTAGTATCATGGACTATTGAGTGAAGCGCATGATGTCGTAGAATCATGTTAATGTATCGTTAGAGAAAACAAACCACTAAGACACAGTTGTTTATGTGCGAAAAAAATTACTCATATTACAAATATATGATTGCAAAAAATGTAATGATTTCAGAAAATATAACACATAAGATATTATAATGATAATGATATAGCAATAATATTAAGATGTTATAAATATTATTTCATCGAAAACGAAAGGAAGTATCATCAATAAGATACGTATAATAGATATTTCATAATATTGGTTTCAATGCAACTAGCAGTATATTGGTGAAACACTGTTAATATCTATATACTTTCTTTTCAACATTAACTTGAATCGTTAAATCTTAATTCGATATTTAAAACTAATTCTGAAACGAAATAAAAAATAAACATAATTATTTTCATTATAATCTATTAAATTTTATTAGACGTTATAATTTTTTTAATTCTTTATTAAAATTATTGTAATACAAAGTCTTTAGGTAACTTATTTTCCTATTTTCCCAACGTTCCAAGCAACTGCAATAGGTTTAAAATTAATTTTTATTATGAACTTGCAAAGAACAAATAAAACTTTTCCACATCAATACGCTACGCTAAACTAATTTGTAATATGAAGAAGATGCAGTGATAAAATAATAAAATAAATTATTTGAAGAAAATTAATGTAGTTTTTGAGAAAATTTTGAAAATGTTTTTGAGGCTTCATGTGAAGTACCCTCAAAAATCAAAATATCCGTTTGAAAATTCTGGAGACTCGATTTCATTTTGATACCAGTTTTGAAGAAAGTCGGCTGAACGTTTTAGACGCTAGCGTTGACTACACTCGGACATACACACAGACGAACAGAGAGACAGACAGACGGACGGACGTTTTGCCGTCAATTGATTTTTCGGTATCAAGAATCAACAAAAACATAGATTCTGGCTGCACCACGTTTTAGAGGATTTCTTTTCGAAATTTAGCAACAGAATTTATCCAATTTTGCATTACCAGAACTCGGTAATAAGAGTTTTTCGGGCGAAAACTCGCCGTTTTCCGTCGCACGCTTACTTAACGTTCTCTTGTTACTTCACAAGGCGATAAAGCAAAAAGGAAGGAATAAACAGATGTGGGCCCGCAGCATATTCATGAAGGGTTAAACGTCATCGTTTTTGACGCGCGTCAATGCTTGGGTGGGAGTGGGAGCGTGTGGAATCCGCCAGGCGGGTTGGGCGCGCGTGTGCTCGCGCTCACTGCGAGCGCAATTCAATTACGAAGAAATGTCTTCCGCCGCGTGGAGCGGCGGCGGCGGCGGCGGCGGAGGCTCCGATCCCTCAGATCTCCCAGGTCGAGCGCGCGGCGCCGCCGTCACGTGACGGGGCGGGGAGGCGGCCAGGCGAGACGACGGCGGCGCGGTGAGGGTGGCGGAGACGGGGGCGGTGGTGAAGTAGCGGTGAGGGTGGTGGTGGTGGTGAGGATTGGGGGTGAGGGTGGCGGTCGTGATGATGGCGGTGAGGGTAATGGTAAGGGTGATGGAGAGGGTGGCGGTGACGGTGGTGATGGTGAGGATGGCGGTGAGAGTGATGGCGGTGAAGATGGCGGTGAGGGTGGCGGTGAGCGTAGTGGTGGTGAGGATGGCGGCGGTGAGGGTGGCGGTGAGCGTAGTGGTGGTGAGGATGGCGGTGAGGGTGGCGATGGTGAGGGTGGCGGTGGTGAGGGTGGCGATGAGGGTGATGGTGAGGGTGGCATTGAGGGTGGTGGTGGTGAGGGTGGCGGTGACGATTGCCGTGACGGTGATGATGAGGACAGTGGCGAGAGTGGCGGAAGATGTTGACGAGGGTAGTATTGATTGATTGTGATTCCGGGCACGTCAGCTGCTGTTACTAGTCCCGTAAGTGTTGTGCATTCTTCGTGAGGTAGCGGTGACTTGATCTGGGCTGACCGGGTGACGCCGCGTTGATCTTCCCCCGCTGGATGGCGAGCCCCTGCGCCGACCTACCGCCGACTAGCGGAGTTTTCCCCAACCAGGTGTCTGCCACCAGCGGGGCACCGCACCAGGCGAAGACAAGCTCTAAGCTTCGACTGGTCTCCGGGCATATTTGGTAGAGTAGTGCATGTTACTGTAAGTAAGGGGTGAGAATAAGACAGGGAAGAGGAAGGAATATCGCGCGCAGTCCGTGGCCCGTTTGGTGGGATACTGCTCCGGCATTCTCCTGGTATAGATAGAAGAAACCGCGGATAATCAGAGCAACCGGTCGCTACAATACTCTCCCAGACAGCACCTGAATCCGACCTAGCTATCTAGTTAGTATCGAAAATCCTGTCACCGTCAGGACTTGAATCTAGGACCTCCCAGTCAGAGGCACTGTAATGACGAGGGTAGTAGTGACAGAGATGAGGACGGCCGCTGTGGTGGCGGGTGAGGACTGGGGAAGCGGAGGCTGATAGCGGACTAATGGGGCGGGGACGGCGGAAGCAGGGCTGATGGAGTACGTAAGGAATGTCGGGGTGACAACGCTGAAGGCGGGGACGAGGCGGGGGATGACAACAGCAAGGGGGAGGGTGGCGGTGATGATTAGAGGGGGGTGAGTGGCAGCGGAGGCGGATGGCACCGCCGCGAACCGAGGTGGGGGGTGAGTCAGTCGACGGCGGCGGTGACGGCGGGGTGCAGCCATAGCGACGGCTGTAGTGAGGACGGAGGGGAGAGCCGGCGGCGGGGAGAGGGTATCGCGAGTGGGTGGGGGATGAGGAGGAGGGCACTGGGGTGGAAAACTGGCAGAGGGTCGGCGCCCCGCGACGGCAGATATGATTGCGAGGGGCGTCTGACGCCGCAAACGTTCACTCAGAAGAGAAGTGAAGCGAGCGAGCGGCTGACAACTTCTCTGCCCAGTGCCGTTGCGCCTCGTAACAGATACTCAGCTTCACTGAGGAAGTGTCCGATAATGAATGGGGGTTCAACCGTTTAGTTGACAAGGAAATAATACCAGGGCTATTGTTTTTTTCAAGTTCCGATAGGCTATAAAAATACAAATTGTGATAAGATGATTTTATTTTTAAAAGATTGACAATGTCTTACTTATTTTTCTACATCGTCACCATGACGATTGAGGCATTTGTTATAACGTGAGACAAGCAGAAGAAAGTTTCGGGCTGACGCCATTCGTCGCATTTTCTGGGCCAACGACGAGCTTCAAGACGTTGTTAAGACCTACCTGAGCTCACTGCCGGCTAACTTTGAACACTGCCTAATCTTTGAAGAGGGTATAGGGAAGATTGTCTCACGTTATGAAAAAAGCCTCAATCCTCATGGTGACGATGTAGAAAAATAAGTAAGACATTGTAATTCTTTTAGTGATATAGTAATCTTGTTATTTTAATTTTTCTTTTTTATAGCCTATCGGAAATTGAAAAAAATAGCCTCGTATAATATAAATAAAACATTTTGTTGTGAATTCCGCTAGTGAAATTAAAATCAATTATGTTTAACTATACATACAAAATGCCCCAATCATGGCGGAGTATCTCAAAAAGTTTATCGCTTTTTCTATCCTATTTTTCTTACCTCTTCTCCCTACTGGCCAATTTTAAACTGTGACTCATCTATATTAAGAGTCTATATACATCGATTACTATGTCGATGTCCAATAAACTGCGTATCTAGTGTAACATAATCTCTTTGCCTTTAACATAGATCTCAGTTATTTTCAATATTTGGCGCATTTTTCAACTTCGTTGGACATAATTTCATTCTTGGAATAGTCCACTCATGCTTTGAAAATTTTCTGATAAACCCCCTTCTCTCTTCGCGAGTCGGGGATTTATCGACAATCTCCAAAGCGCTCGTATTACCTATGATAATTAGTATTAATCAATTACAAAAAGTGAATTAATGATCAATCTACAGCTATCTACAGCAATCTATAATGAGTTTCCATTTTTATAAACGATACAAAGTCAATTATGTAGAGTCTTGAAAGCGTGATGTAAGCATGTGGGCTGTGGTAAGCTCTTCTATATTCCTTTCTACAATAATGTTGTTACTTAGTTAACCACATTTTGGATGTTGCAATACACCCGGCTGCCATAATCTTTGGCAAACATCACTAATGCTCTTAGAGGGGCCTCTAAATCAAATTAAGAGCGTTTAGAGCACGTGAATAAGATTTAGTTTATAAACGCATAGTAGAGACTATAATTTGTCCGTTTGACGTGATGTGCTATGTCATGTTTCGACAACGCACTTTGAATTATATTATTTATTATTTTGATTTATATTACTTTTAACTTAAACATCGGTTCTTCGTAGTCCTTGTGTGAAATAAAGTTCAGTATTTCTTCTTTAAGAACATGTTCGTGTGTTTACAATATACTTGGTAAAATTCGAAAGGTAATGTTCTTCCATTGGAACCTTTTCTTTCTAGTAAAAGGTATTTTAGTATGCGTTAATCAGTAGTCTCTAATTATATGAAAACAATTATACACCTAAAATGATTTTAACTGTTATTTTAACTACAACACCAGTTTATTGCTTTTTTTCATTTGGTAATGTGTTGTGAAATAATGACCTTTATTAAATGTTATTGAAATATTTCCAAATTGTATTTTTGAATGTTCAGTTTAAATGTGGGTATTTCGGATTTCTTTTTATTCATAGCCGAAGACGCTGTTATAACTCAATAATTTGGATCATATTTTCAACAAAAAGCACATGACAAAAAGTATTAATATTTTTTATCTTCCTAAAAAAATGAAGCCTATAAAAAATAAACAATATGTTTGGGACTCTGATCCCCTCCATAACTGTAGTTTTTTTTCGTTATTTAACGTCACATAAACATCCAGGTCATTAGCGACCACTATTGGGTTTTAACGTTATAACAGTGAAGATAACATGATATGGTGATGATAGGAGGTGAAACGACGAACACAAATACAACCATGCTCGAAGCGGGATTATAACCTTCGGACCCGCCACCCTTCGGACCGAGATCGCTACGACATTACTGCTTTAGCGATCTAGGCTACCGGGGTTCGGTAATTGTAGGTATTGTGGAACGTTTATTGAGTATAGATCATTAAACAACACCATTTTAAACTGCCAACGGTTCGGCTTTTATTAAGCCTTGATCATGGAATTTTATGGGATCTCTCGAGTCTAACCACGATTCTCGCATCTCATCTTCCCCACATTTTCCTTCTTACAGTTCATGGTTTTCCACTACACATCCATTCCTTCCACCGCGCCATATTACCACGTCACCTAGTAGGTATGCAGTTACGTTGGCAGTTTAAAATGGTGTTGTTTAATGCCCTAGACTCAATAATCGGTCCATAATATTAATCAACAGAGGTCAAGAAATCAAGCACGGGTAATTGTACAGTTAATACTCAAACTCAAGAAAATACTACAGTTAATAGCACTCAAATAGGCATATTAATGTTAGCATTGGAGCAATATCGAATACTTCCGTTTTCCTTGAGTCAGTGCGCAGACGGGTGATGCGATCCGCGATCGCTTCTGACAGCACTTGTGGAAGATGCGAAATGTTGCTCTGTTCCCTCTGCACCGCGCCGGGAGTGACCGGGGTTCGGCTGGCGCTGGCCGAAGCGATAGAAAGCCCGGAAAGGAGCGCCGTGGCGAGAGAGCTACAGGCCGGAGGAAGAGTCGTATCGACCATTGGCCGAAGGCGCGGGGCTGCGGAGCGCGGGCGGACCCTGCGTGCGACTGTGGGAGCGGCGGTGGATCTGGGCCGGAGGGCGAGAATGAGATCAGGCCGAGGGCGGGTTGCAGGTGGGGACGAGAGCTACGTTGAAGATGGGGCAGGGATGTGTGTTGGAGCAGAGAAGAGAGTTGTGATGTTAGAGGGGCGAGAACGGTGGAAGGGTGGGGGGCGAGGGGGGTTCGGAGGGTGGAAGCGCGGGTAGAGGGGAGGGGCCGTGTCGGAGAGGAGGGCGGTGGGCGGGGACGGAGACGGTGAGGGCAGAGGCTGGGGCAGGGACGAGGGCGGGGGCTAAGACAGTTTAGGGTTTGTGAGGGCGATGATGATGGTGGGGGGTTGGGTCTGAGGCGAGGGAGAGGGCGTGGGCGGTGGCGAAAGTATTGGTGAGGGCGAGGATGGAAGCACGGCTCATGGCTGCAGCGTGGGCTAGGGCGAGGTGGAAGGCAGAGGTGGGGTAGTGGTTTTGGTGGGGGTGGGCGGGGGCAGGGGCGATGGCGACGGTAATAGCGAGGGCGAGAGAAGAGTGGGGGCGTGTAAGCAGGGGTGGTGTGAGGGCGTGGGCGATGGCGGGGGGCAAGGGCGAGGAAGTAGGTAGGGGTGGGGGTGAGATGGGGTTGTGGTGGGGGTGGCGGGTGGTGGGCGGGGGCAGGGGTGGGGGTCAGATGGGGTTGTGGTGGGGTGGCGGGAGGTGGACGGGGGCAGAGGCGGGGCGACGGTGATAATGATGGCGGTGGCGAGGGTGGTGGCTCAGGGGAGGGCGAGTGTGGAGGCCGGGGTGGGGTGAAGGCGTGTGCGCTGGTGAGGGCGGGGTTGCGGGTGAAGGCACGGATGCGGCGTGGGCAAGGGCGAGGAGGCAGGCAGCGGTGGTGGAGAGGTGAGGTTGTGGTGGGGTTGTGGCGGGGGTGGGCAGGGGTGGGGGCAAGGGCGTTGTCGACGGTAAGAGGGAGGGCGGTGGGGAAGATGTTGGCGAGGGCGAGGGAAGAGTGGAGGCGAGTGTGGAGTGAGGGGTGGTGGGAGGGCGTGGGCGATGGCGATGGCGAGGGCAAGGGCGAGGAGGCAGGCAGAGGTGGAAGACAGAGGTGGTGGAGAGGTGGGGTTGTGGCGGGTGCGGGGAGGGGTGGGGGCAAGGGCGTTATCGACGGTAAGAGGGAGGGCGGTGGGGAAGATGTTGGCGAGGGCGAGGGAAGAGTGGGGGCGAGTGTGGAGTGAGGGGTGGTGGGAGGGCGTGGGCGATGGCGAGGGGGCAGGCAGGGGTGGGGTTGTGGTGGGGATGGCGGGGAGTTGGCGGGCGCCGGGCGAGCGGCCGCGCACCGCTCGGGATTCGATTACGCGCTCGGAATCGCAGCTCTGTGCAAACACACTAATCTGCCCGGGGCCGGGGGGGCGGGGCGGAAAGAGGGCGAGGCGGAGGAAGAGGAAGAGCGCGTGCGGCGAGGGCGGCGAGGGCGGCGAGGGCGGCGAGGGCGGCGAGGGCGGCGAGGGCGGCGAGGGCGGCGAGGGCGGCGAGGGCGGCGAGGGCGGCGAGGGCGGCGAGGGCGGCGAGGGCGGCGAGGGCGGTGAGGGCGGCGAGGGCGGCGAGGGCGGCGAGGGCGGCGAGGGCGGCGAGGGCGGCGAGGGCGGCGAGGGCGGCGAGGGCGGCGAGGGCGGCGAGGGCGGCCGAGAGGCGGAGATCGGTTGCGGTGTTTGCGGACCTGCACGCCGGGGTCAAAGGTGCGCACCTGATGATGACGTGGCCAATGGCTGCAGGCAGCAGTAGAGAGGGCGGACGTAATCGCGGGGGTGCCTCCATCTAAATTAGTGAGGCCTCTACTACCGAGGTCAATTTTTACGCGATCCTTCGTACGGAAGTAGTGATGAGGAAAAGTATTGTGGTCATGCGGCGGATATAGCCGGTTTTCAACCGAAAACCCCTTACTACCGCACCCTCTTAATGAAACAGTGGATACATATGTAGTAAATTACATTTTGTAACAGGTTGTGTAGTCACATTACGCATCTTGTGAATCCTTGACACCAAAATATCGATTCACGACGGAACTTCTATCTGTGCACGTAAGCTTCCGCGGCTCTAGTCCATGTCTTCTTGGCTGGCCGGGAGACGCCGCATCGTTGGCCGAAAGAAAAAAAAACTTCTATCTGTCCTTGTGTGTCTCTTATATCCGTCCGTAGGCGAAGCTAACGCCTAATTTGTCTAGACGATTTTCTTCGAATATCCATATTCGCAGATCGATCTGAGCAAACTTGACGCCGTGAGATTTTTCAAACAAATATTTTGATTTCGGGAGGTATAAAGTCTCAACATTGTCTACATTTTTTAAAGTCTAATTTCTTTATTCCTTTTTTTCTCGGACAGAGCCTGCTTAAAAAATGGCCTGCTTAAAAAATGCTGGCCTGCTTAAAAAATGGCGCAGATTTAATTTTCCAAAATTAAAAACGTTGAATGTTTTGCAAATTCCCGCAACTACAGTATTGAAGGTATGGGTTTTTCCTGAATGAAATATGTATTTTCTGCGTCACTTGTGTTTTAAGTTAATATAAATTACAAAATATCCTCAAAACCCTTCAATTTGTTCTTATTTATTCCATTGGTAGAGCAAAGGACGCTTAAAAATGGCAAAAGTTAATGAAAGGTAAAAAAGTTAAAATTAATGAAATGTTCAACACTCAGAATTTTCGAAAACAGCAAAAATTATAAATTTTGCGAGAAAGTTTGAGCTGTTGAAGCAGCTCTAGTTTTCGTTTGATAGCTGTGACCGCTATAAATAGTAACTCCCCTCTTCCCCTCAAAGCAATCCACTCAACTCCGTCACCATCCTTGCTTTCTCCTTGTAACCTTCTCCCTCCGTCGTGGCCTTTCTCTTCTTTCTCCCCCAGTCCTTGCAACGGCCCTCATTCCTTCGTCTGCTTCTCCCCTCCTTCCGCCATGATGACTGTTTTCCCCTATCCTACTACCCTTTGTCCTACGTACTCGGGACCTTTCTTTTGCCTGTTCGTTTTTTCTCCCTCCCCTTCTCTCCTCCTCTCCTCCGCTACTCTTTCCTACGAGGCCTTCTGTTCTATGCTTTTTTACCTCTTATTCCTCTCTCACACTTCACTCTTCCCTTCCGTCGTCTAATTGGTCCAATGTCTTCGTTAATTGCATCTCTGCTTCTCTCTTATTCAGTACCCTTTCTCTCGTTTCTTACTCCCGTGTTCTCCCCTCTTTTTCCGTCTCTCAAATCCCTTCTTCTCCTTTCATTCTCCCTCTCTTGCTCTGCTCTGTATTCCCCCCCCCGTCTCGTACATCGTTGCCTATCATCTCGCCGCATGCTGTTCGTCGCGGCCGCTTCCGCGTGGCGCGGGTTAAATTAATTCCATTCTTCTCGCGCGGCGCGGCGCGGCGCCGGCCTCCGCGCCCGCCCGCGGGGCAGATTTATTCCCAATTAGCGCCGGCGGCGAGGGCGAAGGGGGCAGAGGAGTGGGGAGGGCGAAAGAGGTGGCAGGAGCGGCGGGGGAATGTGGGGACGGCGGGTTCGAAGGGGTGGCGGGGTCGGCGGGGCGAAAGAGGCGGCGAGGGTGGTGGGAGCGGCGAGGCGGCGGGGAGGCGGGGCGCGGGGCGGCGAGGGCGCCAGGCGGCGAGGGCGCCAGGGGGCGGAGGGCGGTGGAGGCGGCGGGGTGGTGGGGCGGCAGAGAGCGGCAGAGGGCAGTGGGGGCGGCGGGGCGGCAGGGGGTGGCAGAGGCGGTGGGGGCAGTGGAGGCGGCGGAGGTGGCGGGGGAGGCATGGCGGCGGGGATGGTGGAAGCGGCGGGGACGTTGCGTGCGGCAGGGGCGGCGGGGCGAAAGAGGCTGTGGGGGCGGCGGTGGCGACCAGGGTGGCGGGGGCGATGAGGCGGCGGGGCGGCGGGGGTGGTAGGGGTGACGAGGGTGGGGGTCGGTGGGACTGCGGGGTAGATCGCAGCGCGATTCCCTCGCCGCCACCGCCGCCGCCCACACTCCGTCTGCTGGGCGGTTAAGCGGCGCCTCTCGCCCGACAGCCACCGCCTGCGCTTCTCCCCTTGAGACACCTGCTCGCGGCGCGACGAGAGGGTGCTCAGACGGAAGATGTGGCACCACAGCCGACTAGCGTCACTTCACACAAAAGGGGTACTGCTCAATGTCATTATTTTTTCCTAGAGCGTAATCCAGTCGACAGCCGGGTACTCTCTACGTCCCGACGGGTCGCATATTCCACCATACACAATAGACACCAACACACTTGCGGGCTCCTCTGATCGGGGGTTAGTAGAACGCGAGGTTCTCCACGACAACACATTCTTGAGAGACAAGCGACACACAACCTTGTCCTCGGCGGGACTCGAACCCATGACCCTTCAGACCAAGGCGTTCTTAGCCACCTAGACCATCCAAGTCGGTAGAGTTATTTATATTATTCTTTAATTGTGTTTTAGTTTGTTTTATCAACTTTTCTAATGTTCATTCTTCTACAAGAATAAGGACTTGACCTTTAGCGCTCATGTACGTATTGTAACACGTTTTACCACTTGCGAGACATTTTGCAGTTCTTGAAATACATTGAAATTTGTACAATGTTCGAATATTCAGGGAATTCAAAAAAATTGTTCCCGTGTCATTTTTATAAACGTACTTTGCACTATTTGACTAAATATTTTTTAATAATTACAAAGTCATTTTTGAAAAAAATTTGAGTGTCGTTGGTGCTGTATGTAAGGTACCTCCCAAAATCAAAATATCCGTTCAATATTCAAGAGCCCGCTACATAAGCCATACGATCGGAGAATATCAATTTTGGAGAAATCTTTCCTCTGTGTTTAGCAGCTGTGTTGTTCGTAGATGGAGAGAGACGAAAAGACGGATAGTCGTTTTACCTTTGACCAATTTTTCGGTATCACGGACACACATCTTGACCACACTAATATAGTTTATTTACTGCAGGCAGTGTCCGGAAGCTCCCGTTACAAAAATATATCCCAGATTCTATGTTGACGTGCATGTAGAATGACGTCCAGTTTTTCCGAAAAAAAAAATTGTCTTCGAGAAAATTGAGTTTGTGTTACTTCCGGGCGCGAAATTCAAAGCTGCTGCCCGGCGCGGCGTCTGCCAACGGGACTGGTCATGGTGTCGTTTCTCGGTGAAACTGACGAGTGAGGCAAACATCGCTGCCGCACACTAGACAACTTTAATAGGCATCAAGTATTTTATGTGTCTTCTTTTTCTTGTTCCTTCAGTTCCTTTCGGAGCATAGGTCCTCGGCAAAGGATCTCTATCATACTCTATTTTCTGCAATAGGTATGATTTGCTTCTAAGTCAAACCAGTCTCCCGGATTCTCTCCTTCCACTGTCCTTCTCCATGATGTTCTCGGTCGACCTTGGCTTCTACTGCCTTGTGGGTTCCAACATAGTGCTTCTCTCTTAATTGAATTTCGGGGTTTCCTTAAAGTATGCCCTATCCAGTTCCACCTTCTACGTTTTATTTTCATTACAAGTGATGTTTCATTGGCTTTCTTTCAGCAGTTCTTCGTTTGTTATTACTTGTGGCCACCTAATGTTTAGGATTTTTTGTAGACATCGGTTTATAAATACTTGTAATTTATGTGTTATTTTCCGGGTTATTTTCTACGTTTCTGATCCGTATAAAATCACAGATTTTATATTTGAGTTGCGTAAGTTTGAATTCCGGTTATTTTCTACGTTTCTGATCCGTATAAAATCACAGATTTTACATTTGAAATGCGTAGTTTTGTTTTTAAGGCAATATTCCTATTTTTTCTTAATTGTATAAAACAAAAGTTTGCCTTGTTGATTCTTTGTTTACATCCTCATCTGGGCCTCCATCATCAGTTATTATACTCCCCCAGATAATGAAACTTGTGAACATTTTCTACTTCTTCCTGATTAATTTGAAAGGTGTCTCAAACATTTGCATTTATTCTTAAAGATTTCGTTTTACTACAATTAATTAAAGGCCCGCTTTCTTTGCTATCCTCGCATATATCATTAAGCTTTGATGTGTACTATTCATTAATGTATTATTTAATATATTAACCTTTCGTTTTCAAGTTTCATTTTGGGAAGCTCCAGCTAACGGTAGCGTCCTTGGATAGCTTTGGATCTGCCATTCTTCGTGAAAGTCAACATAGAATGTGCGTTATTATATGTTGACTTACGTTCACGGGAGCTTCTGGACAGCCTGTGTACGTAAAGCGATAAGAATTATTCACTTTTTCGGTAATAGGGACCCACAACGAGCTTTATTTCAAAAAAGACTTTTTTTGGCATCACCATTTCAATTCCTCGTCTAAACTATGTAAGTAGGAACTATTTAAGACAGACCTGCATAACGCCTGCTCCCGCGGTCATTCTGCACTTGCGAGCCGATCGTCTGCCCGCGGCAGCGCCGAAAGTGCAAGTAGTGGGGAGTAGTAAGCTTTGCGGGGAGGGGAGAAGTCTGACGTAGCACGACGCGGCGCGTAGATTGAATGCTTGGGCGTCTAATACAATGATCCATGCTTCAGAATTATATGCCTATTTGTTTAAATGGATTATATCTAGTATTTCAAGTTACCAGGGTCATAATTCACTGTTTACGTTCTGTGCACAGCTGTGTATCCACCTTTGTATCCACCACTGGATATATTTTCATTTTCTATTTTTTTTAAGAAAATAACATGCTCATTGTGACTCTTAAGCGTTAGCTCTTGTCAGAAATTAGAACAGAAAATAATCATGATTTTTTTGAAGAACAATATGTTTTTGCTTGAGAGAACCGTCTTATTCAATTAAACATAGTTAATATAAAATAGTTTATTGCTGTCATCATCAAACAAACAAAAATTCAATATCAAAATTTGTGTTTAGCACAATACTAATTTGTGATTACATCGTAGCAAAGCGAATTACATTATCAGCCCTACAATCAATTATAATACTTGGTGTCGAAATCTAATATGTATAATTCGTTGTAGTTTCATATTACTCCCTGTCATATACCGAGAAGAAACATTTGCATTATCATACAAAGGCAACATTTCTTGAACTGTATATAACCGTCATGTTTTTGCCGATTGCTCTTTAAATTTACGCGCTGTCTTTCGAATTGCGCATTCCGATTGGTGGACCCCACTCCTAGATTGGGTCTCATCTCCACCCTTCATCGATTTTCTCATTTGCCCCCGAGTTGCCCCCGCGCAGCTCCTGACGTCAGTGAAAGTGCAAAATGCTGTGCAGGTCTGATTTAGGAGTAAAGGGGGTCACAAACCAATTTCCTACAATTTCATATTTTGCGAAACTTTATAAATATCGAGAATCACTTGACAAAGAAATAAAAATAATCGAAGTTCGAGTAATCAAGATGGAAATTATCGAAGTATGATTTCTTGAGATGAGTTCATCAGGGTTCAAGATATCGAAATTAATGCGTACCTTATGTAAAGAAAAGTTCAATAGTCATCAACAATTTTGCATTGTGGTTGTGTAATTACATATTTTTCCTGGCAAGATTTCGTCTCGTGACCAGGATCAGGAGAAAATGGAATACGATATATCAAGATTCGACTTGCAAATCAATAGATTCTCAAGGTGTGAATACCGATGTTTTAAAATCAGTTTTTTGATTGCTTTTGAGTTTGGCCCGGATGGTGAGAGATACCTGGTTAAAGAAAACCCTGTATGCTGACGTACAGGTAGGCAGGAGAAATTCACCCCAGCCAACGCGATGAAAAGATACTCTACAGTAGTTCTCAAAGAAACCGCATCACCTAAAGAAAATGGGGATTCTGTATTTTCCTAATCCAAAATGCTCTCAAAAATTGGTTATCGCATATTTTATGTGGATTATACGATGATTCTGATTCCATTACTTTCATAGCTCACTCGATGTTTGCAAGTCTGGATTGCAGATTACAATTGTTGGCGAGGTAATGTGGTTTTCTGAGCACTTGTGTATATATATGGGACTAATAACCTTAGCAGTTCATGTGCCCGAAAAACCCCAGTCGATGATCATCAATAGTTCCTGCCCAGCCATTATTGCCAGCCAGGGGCATCAAACGCAGCAACCAGGAGTTGGAATGGACTAACTTCGATTCAAAAGTCTTCAAATGATCACCTTTCAAGTAATAAATGAATTACGTTTTCAGGTTATTGCGATGGAGGTATTGAAGTGTATTTTTCAAGCGTTATCAAAGGTCAAAATTTTTCATTGTGAAATAGCATACGAAACGATGGATGATTTCCGAATTATTATATATTTAATTTATTTGAATATAACTGCTAAACCAACGAATGGATAACACGATGCCTCGGCACGTGCAACACGAAAGAGTTTGAATGATCAATTCGAGAGTAAATTAATTTGAATAACTAAAGTTCGTTTCACAAGAATTAGAATTATGGATGTACCGTGTTATCAATGATTTCGAGTTCGAATTATTGAAAATCCATTTTAAATGAGGGCGTTAACAATATCGAGGTAATAATATTCTTTATTTCCTGTGAAACTATCGATACTGTCCTGAGTTATCAAATAATTTTGCACTCCGCGCACTCCGCCCCAGAAATCAAGTTGGTAATGTGACCAAGACATTCCAATCAAAAGCTTATAATTATATTCGTTGAGGTTGGGTGGCACAAAAAATCGACATTTTAAGATTCTAATTGAAATGAATTGAAGGTATTGGGGACTTTACCATGAGAAATTAGAATTATCGAGTTATCAAAATCTCAAGCCAAAAAATTTCAATGATAAATATTTTTCGTGTACTTCTACTGTTGTTTCAACCTAATACACCAATCATAAAGACGAAAATCCACTCGGTGGCAGTTAACAAAAAAAGTACAAAAATAAAAATGAAAAGAAACAATACAGGCATGTGTTAAAAAAGATAAATGAAACAAACAATCAAAAATTCATAAAACCTCAAATAAAGAAGTTAGAAAAGGATAAAATACAATACATAGAATATTATAAAGAATGTATTCAGATCTGACAGTTTCTTCGACAATATTTGATATTTAGAAACTTACAAATTTACATATACAAATATACAAATTTTTCGATCTCCTTCTATTGTTTGAAGATATTTTTCCTGTTTTTTTATTGTAGTCGAAACGGTACCAGTTGGTATTCCATACATATGCGCCCCTAATTTTTTTCCACACCACTGTGGACATCTTTATTCTTATTCATTTTTTATTTAACATTAAGGGATTTTCGCTTCAACATTTCGAACACTCTTCTTAAGCGCGTAAGAACAAGCTGGATCTACACTGGATCGAGGAACTAACATCGTAGGGCAGAACCCATTAGACGAAGGGGGCACGTGATTGAACTTCAGATTGCTTGGGCAGACGCATTCCCACGTTTGACAAGTACCCTCGGAGAGAAAGAGAAGTAGTAGTTACCTTCATGAGAAAGCTGGCAACTGGACGAGAAAACGCGTTGGAGGTTTTTAAACATAAGTTCATGTATACAGCCTTCCACAAGGAAATTGTATTTTCAGCAGTAGTAATAGTCTCTTTCCGAATTAAACAATACTATTTTTAGAAATCTAATTTATAGTATGTACTGTACATTTTTATTTCATAGAAAAAATACTGAAGTCAGAAAATTATTTCGATATGTAGAAATAATTTACGATATAAAGAAACATTTTGAAACTGAATTTTCAAGGGTCCGAAAAATAATTCGATTTATAGAGAATTTCGATACATCGAGGTTCAGTATACGAATGTCCGACTGTATAAGAAACGATTTGCAGTGCGTGAGTGGTCTGCGAGGAAGCAGATGGTGTTCTCGCAGCTAGCAGCCTTCAGCTGGTGGGCTGGGCGCTATGCGGCCTGCCTCGCCCAGCCAACACCCGGCCGTCCGGCCGCCCGCCGGCTGGCGCCCGTGGCCGCATCGACCTGCCATAACTCGATTACAACTTCCCAAATCTCCTCCCCTCGTTCGATAAACTCACGTCCCAATTCATTTGGATTTGGTCGGGCGGGCGGACCTTCCTCCGTAAAGACTGGTCACAACTCGCCCTCTTCCTCCGTCGCCCCCCCTTCCCCCCTTCACGCACGCGCTGCGAATTCCCTCTGTTGAGGCGGCGGCGGCGGCCAGGGGGTTGGTCACAAGCACGGTGTAAGATATGTAGGTGTGTCCACTCCCGGTCTAAAACTCAAGCTTATGTGAGGCTAGCTCTCACAGTTCTCGCATATAAGTGCTGCGATCTTTGGATCTCATTTGGGCAAGGTCGTGATTGGTCGTGATCCATTTGACAGCTCTGTGGCCAGCTGATATCTAATATCAAGTCAGTGATTTGTCGTTTCGCGGTGTAATTGGTAAAGTCTAGAGCAACAGTTACGAAAATGGGTAGGAAATGTTTTGTGAAACAGTGTAATAGCCACAGTTTAAGATGTCATCTGAAGATGTATGTCTTACACCCCGACCCAAACCAATCGTGCGCACCGCACGGACAAGCGAGGACTAGCCTCAAACTGGCTTCAGAAACTTTGCCCCAAAGACAGCTAGTTGACACACCTATATATCTTACATCGTGTCACGAGGTGTCACGGAACGTCTTTGCAATTACTTCCATATCGGGGGATCCGAGATAGAGGTAATAGATTCTTTTGAAATAGAAATAAGCCTGTACTGGACTGTATTTTAACTTGAAGAAAGGGAGTCACAAGATGAATTGTAGACAGACGTATCTAAACTTCTTTATTATTATCAAGAAAAGTGAAGTGAATCATTCACTAACATTCACTCCACTTCTGTTGACTGTGGTATGCAATGTCTTTCGCCAGTGCATGACGGCACTATATTTTCTCATAATATGAGCTCCTACCTGCTTTCTGCCTGATGAGGGGACAATCCGTCCCCAAAACTGTGGAAAACAAAAATGATGTGGCATAAAATCAAGACGTTTATATACGCCTGTTTATAATTCATCTTGGGACTCCCTACAATTTATAATAGATTCTTTGTGTGATTTTTTCGGAAATCTTTATCCCTAAAAGCTACTTTGCTTACCGGCATTTTTTAAAGATCCCATCAACTACTAGGTCATTAGCGACCTCTGTTGGATTTTAACGTTATGGTATCTATGAGGATGAAACGATAGGTTGGTGATAGGGGGTGAAAGGACGAACACATACAACCATGCCCGAGGCGGGACTCGAATCCGCGACCCCTCGGTCCGAGATCACTTCGGCACTACTGCCTTAGCGATCTCGGCCACGGGGCCGGCACACAATTTTTATTGATATCATCTTTTCAACACACTAGGTCCACCGTTGTACAAGCTTTGCGATACCGTCAGAAAAGAGGTTTTTGATTATGCACCACTTCTTTGAACTGTTGATCGAGGCAGAATCGACGGACCAAACAGATGGTAATCCGATGGGGTGAGATTGTGCATTGGTTTGCCATTTCATTAACAGTCACTCGTCTGCTATTCAGGATCAGGACACGTAATTGTTCAATATTGGGATCAGTTGCAGCTGTAGCTGGACTTTCCTCGTTTCTGGTTCTTTCCTCTTTCCTGACGCTCGTTCGACCACTTTTACACTGTACTGGTAACTACCAAACACTTTTCTGTGGCAAATCATTGTCCCCGAAGTGTGCTGAAAGCTGCTATGGATTTCGGCCCCTGATACACCTTCAAACCATAAAAACGGATTACGGAACTATCTTCCTCTTTGGTGCAAAGAGAGATTATTGTAGACATCTTCACACCACAACAGCGCTAGACGCTCTGATCAGATAACGCTGAAACCTCCTACAGATAAAGACAATGGTCCCATGTAATGGTTAGGGAGCACACAAAGACGTAGAGACAAGCTAAAGACAATTAGAGCAAAATTCATTGACTTACCTACGAAGATTTTTGTGAGATTGTTTGAGAAAACGTTGGTTGTGCCTGAAAGCCTGTCTTCATACCCGCATTTTGGTCTACCAGAAACGTCAGCTTAGAATTAACAACACTTTCATTGCTTGCCTCACCGTCGCACTGAGTTAGAGCATCTCATCGATGCGTGTGTAGCCTTCATGGAAGTGTGTGTTTGTGAGAAAAGTAGGTTGCGCTGTGAACAGTCTCATGACTGCGCTGTTACTGAAGGACAACAAATAACATGTCATAAATATTATTTCGGCAATGGAAAGATACTCTTCGTTGGCAACAGTTTCAAATTGTCTGAAGTGTCACCGTCGTTTTACTGCATCAGACAGAAATGGTCCTAAAGGGAATGTCCGTAAAACTCATTCAGAGTGTAACAACAGGTGCAACAGAGAATTGTGAATTTTTATTCACATGACTATTACATGTTTTGTGACTTTACTACCTAAAAAAATTCATAATTCAAACGCGGATGACGTATGCCATTTTATGGAAATCACGATAACCATTTCGTTCTCGTGCCTTTTGTTTGAACAAAAAATCTATATTTCTATTGAATGTGATTAAATAAATGTGTCATTAAATAATAAAAGGTAAAACGATGATACAGTTACAGTAATATGTATATAGTTGAAATACTTAAATTTGTTAAAATTTAAAATACTCTATAGCAAATTATAGCTAGAAATTTGCTTGGCGAGTAATAGATAATTAAATTATTTTCATTTTGCATATTAAGAACAAACCCTTTTATTTTCTTGTTTATTATAGCATTGTTAAAGTGAAAAAACTGTCAAGTCAACATGAAATGGAACACCAAATGTAATCTGCCCGAAAACTTTGGGGTCTCACAGACCGCACGTCACCCTTAAGAGACGTTTAAAGGCACGTCACCAGTTAAGGTTAATGCAGGAACTCAGAAGCGAAAATTTCGGACCAGACTTCCCGCAGAGGCCCTCTGCATTTGTCCCTGTTTCTCACCTTTTACTAGACTAGAGCAGCGCTGTACGCCTTTCCTCCTCTCTTGATGGTCCGGCTCAGCCAGCAGTGCCCACGACCTTTGTCTCCAGTCTGGGTCAGGGCGTGTGAAGTGCGCCCCCCAAATCTGCTTTCAAAGAAGGAGCTACAAATCAGATGCCATCAATCCTTTCTCAACCTGTTGTTACTTGTATCCTTAGACCCAGGTAGAGGGCTAATTCATCTTCTTTAGTACCGCCTCCCTCTAGTGTTGTCCCGCATAGGGCTGGTGAGGTAAAAGGCTTGAGGTAATAGGTTTTAATTTTGTAATATTTCCAAAAAGTGGTTTTGAAGACGTCCAAAAAGAAATGTTGGAAGCATCTCGGCGAGATCATCTTTTTGCTTCTCTCCTGGAAAACCAAATGTAAACCAATTGGAATACCTAGTCGGAGAAAGCGGCAACAGGCGGAGGACATGTTGTCACCAAGATGCAAGCGGGGTTCGCCGAATGCTCCTTCAGTGATTGGTTGATTAGTGATTCCAGGCGTGTCAACTACTGAGGTCATTAGTTACGTAAATGTAGTTGTTTTTCCTTGGGAAGTGGCGGTGATCTTCATCCGATGGATGGCGAGATCCGGCGCCGACCTATCGTGGACTAGCGGTATTTCCCAACCAGGTATCTCCCACCAGCGGGGCACCGCCCCAGCCGGGACAGGTTTTAAGCCTCCGACCGGTCTCCGGACATGTGTGGTAGTTTAGTGCATGTCAATGTAAGTGTGTGTGTAAGGGGTGAGGATAGGACAAGGAAGAGGAAGGAAAGATCGCACACGGTCGATGGCCCGTTTGTTAGGGTACTGCCCCGGCATTCGCTTGGTGTCGATCGGATAAACCACGGAAAACTACCGATCAGAGAAGCCGGCCGCTAGAATTCTCCTCCAGACAGCGACTGAATTCGACCCAGCTGAGAAGCTAATGTAGACCATCCTGCCACCGTCGGGACTCGAAGCTAGGACCTCCCGGTCAGAGGCTTTGAAGTGACATCAGTTGATGCCCTGAGCCACCTCTGCTTCAGCGAAGGGGCACATGATGCAGCGGAGGACGTGCCGTGAGCGAAACGGCGTTTTTGAGCCCCTTTACCCCCCTCTCCCCTCTCCACTTCCAGGAGGCCGGTCATTCAAATTCCGCCACTCTCAGAGTTAGTAACAAGGGATAATCCCCTTCCGTAGGCTTAATATCGAAAGCTTTGTTCTGCTTCAGGTTGTTTTGCATTTCCATTTGGACTTCGTCGTTTCATGTTTTGAATCACCATTGCATTTGGGTTTTTTGAATAATTACAGTGCTGGGATGCCCTACTGTCACTTTCTAGACATCTGCACGGAAGAGTTTGATGTTAATCTCCGCTATGTAAAATAATTTCAAAATCATGTTTTACAATTTGTTTTATTAGTAATGTGTAAAATGGTGTTCTGAGCAAATTTTTAGCTTTTAATATGTGTTGGAAGGAGCTTGAGCAGTGGACTGTGGTGATATTACCTCTCTTCCAACAAAAACTACCATAGCTCATGAAGGACCACCCTCCAATTTTGATTGCTCAAGGCAGGAAAGGTTGCCTGGTTTGTGAGTTGTCACCGAGTGCAATAATGAAACACAACATATAAACACAAGAAAATATATAATTAATTTGGGCAGATCAACACTGAGTTACATATTGGATTATAGCGAAGCACATTAGCACTGAGCTGTGCGGAGCATGGAGACATATGCACTAAATGAAATACAATACATATAAGATTGCATCATCTTGAAGTGAACACAGGGTGCTGTAGTATCGGTTGCCATCGAGTGATGAGTGATGTTCTGCGATGGCTACAGCATTGTTTGAACAGATCGATCTCTGAAAACCTTGATACAAGCAGGGAGTTAAGCGTTCACACGCATCAAACCACGTGTGGAAGCTCTTGTCACATGAAGTGTTACGTGTAGATTGTCACGTGAATTGTGCCACATATTGACAGTGCTAGTTACAAGATTAACTGCTTAAGCTTCACTGAGAAGCAAGTAACACATGATGGTTCACAGAATAACACATTTGGTTGATGTGCAGATTATCACGTGAATTGTGTCGCACATTAAGAGTACAAAGTTATTAATTAAACTGCTTGGGTTTCACGGAGAAACGAGTAACACATGATGGTTCACGGAATAACACATTTGGTTGATGTGCAGATTGTCACGTGAATTGTGTTGCACATTAAGAGTACAAAGTTATTAAGTAAACTGCTTAGGTTTCACGGAGAAACGAGTAACACATGATAACAGGCATCAGTGCGGATTCCGAGTCCTGGAATGGTTTGCGTACCGACTGAATGCAGAGTGACTGAATACTAACACAATAAAGTGCATGATAAGCAAGTTGAGTTTCACTGAGAAACACGCACTGGCACGAAGTTCCGAGTCGCGAGGCACATCACTTGAGACTGACTGCAGACTGGAATGTTAACATTATAAGTTGCAAGATAGTAACTTGTTCACTGAGTAACGAGTAAAATGGACGTGATGTCCCACAGTAATAACACGCGTGGCGCGGAGCCTCCGACTCGTGAAGTGCTTCACATAACATTTTAACGAAGACTACTGGACGATTGTGTTCGCTGGGAGAGGAAGACGTGATTTCCCGCCAATTCAAAGCAGGAACCAATGGGAATTAAGATAGCAAATAATTTGGTTGCAATTATTATAAAATAAAGGAGATTTAAGATGAAATGTATAAACGGGTATAAATTTTGATCGTAATAATTGTATCATGAAATGTGAGTGACAGTGATGTCTTAAAATGCTTTATATTGTATAATTGACAATTAGGCGCGCAGACATGGCGGTGTCCAATGAGAATTGAGATAAGCAAAATAATATATCTGTGATTACTATAACGTAAGGTAATTCAAGATAAGATATGCAAAATGGACATAAATTTTAATTACAATAGTTATGTCATTGGTATGTTTGATAATAAAGTTTTGGAATGCTTTGTGTTACGTAACGGAAAGATGCCTGGCAGTTAACAGGCGCGGTTCGTAGAATATCAGTGTTGCCTAATGGTGCTGAGAGAAGCAATGTTGTGACATACACTTCCGTTAATTGCAACACGAGTATTGGAACAGAGGTTGCGAGATGCGAGGTGCTTCAATGAATAATAATAAAAATAAAATAGAAATATAATATGTATAGTAACTTGTTCGAACAATATGCTCGTTTCTTTCCCAACCATAAACACATTACTAAAACAATACATTTCACAAGGCAATACTAGTTTATTCAATCTCATGCACATTAGTTATTACTAGGGAGCGGATTTTCATGTAATAATAAAATGAAAATATGTACATATATATGTATTTATTTTGTAAAAAATATGTAATCAAAAACAGAAAATATGTAAAAACCAAAATTATAATATTTCATTTCTTTACATTATTAAATAATTAGAGAGTACAATTACTTGAAATTATTAAGTGAAACTTTAAATTCTGAAAGGAAAATTGACGCCGATCAGGCCTTAAAATAGATTTGTAGAGGCTGAATGACCGTTCCACATCAACCGAGGTAATAGGAGCATTGCTGAAAAGAGTTATTTCTCTGGGGCTCAACTCAACCTCTAACGTTCCGGTATTGTCGTTTTCCAGAATGGATGTCCGAAATGATTTGCAATTCCTTCCAACCAGGATTTTTCTCCAAAATTACCATGAATTTGTTCTTCATTTCCTTTCCTTTTTCTCCTGGTGCTTTTTGAAGCTTTTGGAACGTATCATTAACAATAGAAACGCTTTCGGCTAACGACATGTTCCGAGTCTCCAATTTTGTAATTGCATGAGCCAAAAAAACTGCATTTAATGATATGTAGGCCAGGTCGTTCTTCAAGCTGGGATTAACAATCAGAGATTTGGCTTTTTCTACTGCCGCAGTCGAATCAGAATCAAGTTTTAAAATAATATCTTTTATTTTACCGAAATTTTCGTAGTAGTATTGCGCTGCTTTCTAACCAAGTACCCCATCTCGTAATTACTGGTTGGGGTGGCAAACACAGATCTGGATAACTCTCCTTAAAAATTTTCACGCGGCTTGGAGCTTTCAAAAAAACTTTTTTTACGGACGATATCAATGCATCCACATTAGGAAATTGATTTCTCACAGTTTCCGCAACTCTATGAAGTGCATGAGCCAGGCAGGTTAAATGAATCATTTTTGGATAAAAAACCTGCAGTGTCTTTCCCGCCTTCACCATGTATGGAGCAGCATCAGATAAAAATAACAAAACGTTTTCGTTTAGTACACCACTTGGCCACAGCAGACTCATTGAATCGTTGAAAAATCTTGCTATAGATGCATTGTTACATTTTTCCAATACTTCACAGTTCAAGAGATAAGGCACCGAAGGGGATAGGGAAGAAAGTTTACCAACAATTGCATTGGCAATATATCTGCCTTCTACATCAGTGGTTTCATCGATTGATACCCAAATGTTGCTGTTCTTTAAATTATCTCGAATTTTATCAAGAGTTTCCACATAAATTTCTTGTAAATAGTTTTTTCTCAACGTGCTTTCATCTGGTATTTTTTTCTCGGTATACTTTTCCAGAAACATTTTGAAATCTGAATTGTTTATTTTATGAAGAGGAATATCAGCTCTAACTAAAGCTCGGCACAAGTCTGTATTAAAACCTGACTTACCACTTGATGTAGAAGCAGTTGAAGTTGTGATGAAGGTTTGTTGAAGCTTTGATTTTCTCTCCTTGTTTTCTTTATGCTTCGCTGTGGCAATGTGTTGCGTCACTAAAAAGCGTTGAGAAGTCGAAATCTGCTTATCGCAACAAGAACAAAATAAAATGTTCGAATCAGTTTTAAATGTTTCATTTGGAAATTCGCGGAGATATCTGGCCACCAAGTCTTTTCCCTTTGTCGCTGCTTTCGGCATTTTGCACACTGTTTTCTTTCACACTAATTCGTTCTTTCTCACTATTTATGAAAATCTTTTAACACACTTTTAACACACCGTCTTGCAGGGCAGGCAAGTAACCACGAACTGAAGCAGGATGAAAAAAAATGTATGCTGAGCTGACAACTGCCCTCTCTTTCCTCTCTGATTTGCCATCCTAATCTAACATTAATTGGTATCAGGAGAATATGACACGGGAGCGAACGTTTCCTTTCTTCATGCTATCAGTGAACTGAGACGCAAGTATACGACGCGTCGTAGAGAAGGTACGGCGGGAAGACTCTTCTCAATTTCACTGATACCCACTTCCGTCGCATGTTTCTCGCACATCGCAACATGCAAGAGACCTTCTACGAAAGTGGCAGGTCAATTTGCTCTCTTCTAGGAACAGTAGTTTATCTCTCCATTGAAAGCACACACCGAAGTTGCATTCGAATTCGATTCAAGAAACAGCTCAGTGGTTCGCATTTTGTAACATCCCAAGCTAGTCTTCAAGATGTTCTTTCTCCACACAAAAATATTACAAATATTTAAAAAATATGGAGTAACAGATAAAATATGTAAAAATATGTAGTTATACCGAAATATGTAAAAATATGTAAAATAAAATATGTCTTATTCGTCTCAGAATGTCTTGAAACAAATAGTTCCAGTAGAAAAATTAAGTTATCTAGTCTCCAAAATATATGTAAATACATACGAATCCGCTCCCTAGTTATTACTGTTTATAATGTTTAGACAATGCAGTTTTATACTTATTATATATTAGTAAAAGAGTAGTTGAAAAGATAATTAATTTTACACGTGAAGGTAGTTTCCATTTCGTTTTTAATATTTTACCTGATAAAATTCCGAGTGATGTATAATGAAAAACATTTGCCCCCGTACCAACTGAAATAATTTTTTTTAGAAATTATATTATAATTATTATTGATACCTGCAGCTTATATTTGAAAACAATTTAAAGTATCAAACAGTTTAAACATACGAATAAATAGCAAAAGCGTAAGTATTTTAGCAGAAAATGTTGGTATAGTGGGTTTTGGATTTTGAAACATGTGTGGGAAAAATTTTTAGTTTTCTTTGAAAATTGACCCACAAAAATTGAGACGTGATCAAGTCAAATGTTAAAAATATTTTCTTTACTTTCAATAATATACCACAAAACACATTCTAGTGAAGAAACCTTGTAACTTACACTCATCAATACTTACACTTCAGCAGAAATGTTCACACAATTAATTGTATTACTGTATTATAGAATTTCTTGATAGTTGTTCCTTTTTTCGGTATTAGTCTATGAAGTGCATATAATATATAATAAACATAAGAATAAAATTTAGATTGAAGGATATTGAATTTTCCTTAACCATCCGGTTACGAATAGTTCAAAATGACATTTCCAACTGTTAAAATGTACGTTACAATTCTGAAAATGATCATACAACAAACATTTTCTTAATCTTAAAGAAGACAAGAAGCATACCCTTGTTAAGAGTGGAAAACGAATGTTGTAAATAATCCTTTAAATTTAATGTATAGACGCGAGCGAGAGCGAGAAATAAAAAAAGAATCGTATTGTGTAAATTGATGCCTTTTATATTTCTTGCTTAATTTTTCTTTCTGAACAAATATATTGATTTCTTTTGTAAATAATAAACCACTTATATGTTTCTGGAGTGTTTCTATGCTTCTATAATTCAAATTTTTGCCTAGAAATGAATTTTTCAAACCAACTTTTGAGTGCGTATTACGGCTCAACCATTCAGAATATCCTCGTAGTTTATTAGACAAAATATGCTTAGAATTGTCTTAAGAGCGCATTTGCGAAGTTTCGGCGTTTCCTCCCCGGACACCCTGTATATTCAAAGTAATTTATTTTTAAACTCCGAAACGAGAACCTTGGGGTAGCCCGGGTCGTTGACCGCCAGTGGCTGTAACCTGGCGGTGCTGTCGCCGTTGAAGGCGGTCGCGTGATCAGGTGAATTGGCGCGGTCGGAAAGATATTACGCGTGACGCAAGTGGCCAACGCCGGCGCTCAGCCGAGGAAATTGAAGGCTGCAAGAGCCAGGTTTCTTTTTCAAAGAGACAATATTTGGCTGGTTTAAGTAATTAAAGTAAAATTGAAGTAAATATTTAAGATTTTTAATAGATGTAGGAGAGCATGTATTGATCACTCTCATTGATTCATTAAAGAATCATCCTGTATATTTCACACCTAGGAGGAGTCATACCTCGAATTGCATCAATTGCCATCTTACTTTCCACCTTTGACATCTAATAACAAATTACAGGTAGTATAACCTGTTATAAAGGTAGTATAAATCGTAGTATACAATTATGTCCCGTCTATCACTTATTATTCTGAATTTATATATAAATTGTTATTTTATTAACCTAAATTGGTGTCCAACCAGTTGAATAACCCTACGTTTTAACAGGTCAAATCTTAACTATTAGATATTTCATCCACTTCTTCATTAATCCCGCAATATTTAAACTATGAGTTAATTAAACTCAAGTTTGTTAAATTCAAATGTTCTTGTGAATAAGAGCATGGTATTAATATCTTGTCTCAAATACCGCCCACTGTCAGGCTTTCCGGGCATCGCAGAAAAAATTGTAACGGCAGTTATTTGTGGCGAAACTGGATCGCCTAGACATGTCATTATACTCAAGCGACTGGCAAGTTACGTATTACGTCAGGGTTTTTATAATCTTGGCTGTTACAGATTACAGGGTACACGTATAAAACAAAGAGCTTCAGAAAATATACGAGTCAGGTCAGCAATCAATTGATGAGTGCAAATTATACTGGTTTTAGAGCTACGGATTATGTTTCAAGTAAAATATGTTATGCTCCTAATCATTCAATAAAATATTTTATTTTGCTTCCTAAAGTAAAATAAAATCTGGTTCTGTCACATTTACCACAAATGTGACATTAAAGTACATAAACCCGGAGAGTTTTATTATCTTAGACTTCAAGAATATTTCGACAAAAAGTTCCCTCCGTCGTAAGATCATCTTTGTATTCGCGTCATCTGTTACCGAATGCCTTGAACAGCCCGTCGAGGGTCGTCTAGTGGGTAGCAATTACGCTGAAGTGAATGTTTGCAGTTGTTGGAAGCCACGAAAGTACTCTCTGGGAGGCTCTCATTTAACCCAATGAAACTTCACTCGATTCACCAACCAGGAAGCTTCAGAGTAAGACTTCGTACCGCAACAAAAACAAGGTAATACGGTGTTTATTCGTAGAATCGTGAGAATTAGTGTCATTGTAAGTAAATGCCCAACGGACATATGTATAACCTTTTTTCATCCCACCTCCGGCTTTCTCTTTCCCCCTCTCTCTCTCCCTTTCTCTTCTTTCTATCCCTTATTTTCACACTTTCTATCCCTCTGTTCCTTACTCTCAGTATCTTCCCTCCCCCTTTTTTCTCATCTCTCTCCTCTCCCGCACTACATTTCCCTCCTTTTTCTCCTTTTCCCTTATTCCATATCTCTCATCCCACCCTTCCTTCTCTCCCTCACTCGCAGAGATCTCTCGAGCTTAAATAGAGTCCTTGGCTTGGCCTGAGATTCATAGACTTTCAGTAATGTTATATAATATTTAGATTATACAGTAATTTAGTTAGGAGACAGGAATTAATCCAGATTTAGTTTGTTACTTTTCCTATCCAAACCTGAACATCTTGTCATAAACTCTGATAGATGTTTCGAAACTGTTAATATTCAATGGTTTCCACCTAAAATGTCTCTCGCAATCTCCGATATTTCAGAAGCAGAAGCTGTCAAAATCAGAGGCTACGTATGAAAATAATTCTTCATATAAATTTCTTACATATTTTAGTTTTAATGTTTTCTATTAAAATTTTTTTGTATCAAATTTCTGCTTGAGACTTCGTTTATTATTTTTTTTGCGTTTACGTGTATTATTCCCAGCTGTTATTTACATTTGGGATCTCAATATACCCATGTACAGTATTTCATGGAAAAATCATTTGCGACTCGATTGTATTGCACCATCGTTGATGAAGGTGCTTGCCGCTGTTACCGTAGGATCTGCTCCGGTAAATCATTCATGGAGTAAAATAAAGCGAACAGCAGATTATAGCAGCCATCTCCTAGAGTTCCTACACAAGCAATGTACGGTCCCCAGATCCACTCCCCACTCCTCTGGCCTTCGTGGACACTGCAGTGACAGGGCATAAAGTCATGTCACTGCAGTGCCTCCGACCGGCAGGTTCTGCGGTTTGAGTCCCAACGGTGGCAGGATTTTCATCAACAGCTACGAAGCTATGACGAATTCAGCCGCTGAGAATTCTAGCAGTCGGCTGTTCTGACCGGCAGTTTTACGTGATTTCTCCCATCAATACCAGCCAAATGCTGGCGCAGTACCCTAACAAACGGGCCACGGACCGCGCGCGATCTTTCCTTCCTATTCCTTGTCCTATCCTCACCTCTTACACACACACACACACACACACACACACACACACACACACACACTAACATGCACTACACTACTGCACATGCGGGGAGACCGGTCGGAAGCTTAGAGCTTGTCCCGGCTGAGGCGGTGCACCGCTGGTGGGAGATACCCTCGTTGAGGGAAAACTCGACTAGCCGATTTGTAGCTCGGTGTTGGATCTCGCCATCCAGCGAGAGAAGATCACCGCCTCCTCCAGCAACAAACACATGCACTACACTTATGCGTCCAATAGCTTCAGCGGTTGACGCGTCCAGAATCACCAGTCTGTCGATACATCAGTATTGAACTGTCTAGACTACCAAGATTCGAATCCGAAAGTGCAAACACCATCACACGCGATTTATTCCCATATTTATGGACTGTTAATTCGCAAAAAAAGAAAAAAGTGCAAACCATCGCACCGTGCGCTCCCAACAGTCGCAGCCAACTTGGCCGGATTCCCTCTTTTGCAAAAGAACATGAGGTTGCACTCCCCAGCGATTCCGGCCGTCCCGCGCGCGACCGTCGAATTACTTGCCCATTACGCCGCGAGGAAGTAACAAATTACGTTTGGCAGTTCCGGGCGTCGGCGGCGGCGGCGGTGGCACCAGCTCGCTCCGCCCCGCGCCGGAAGAGGGGCGGGTGGGGGTGGGGGTGGGGGTGGGGCGGTCGACGGGGTGATTTATTCCCTCTGGCGACATTCAAACCATCCGGCGCCGATACGGCCGGCGCTTGCTCCGGAGGCCCCGCGCTGGCACACTCGCGCACCTCGCGCTCACACACAGGCGCGCACACACGCGAGGACAGACACTCGCGCGCATACACAGACAGTCGCAGACACACGCCCTCGCACGGACTCACGCCCTCGCACGGGCACACGCTCTCGCACGGACATACGCTCTCGCACAGACTCTCACACTCATACATACACTCACTCACACACACACACACACACTCGCGCATACACACAAACACAAATACTCACGAAAACACACATGAAGACGCATACTTACACAGACACAAACACGCACGCTCGCAGTCACACACGCAGACTCACACTCACGCTCACATAGACACACACTCACACAGCCACACATGCACACTCACGCCCATATACTCTCGCGCAAAACACACACACACACACATACACACAGGCACACACACAGACATACGCACTCACACACATACACACACTCACACAGAAACACATACTCACGCCCACACACAGCGCTGGCGCGCGCGCACACACACAGAAACACACACACACATGCGCACAGACTCACTCACTCTCACACAGAAACACACATACACTCACGCTCGTAAGCTCACACTCTTCCATGCACTCTCTGATTCTCACACACATATCCGCACAGAGAGTTTGCGTTCGTCTGAACCACTGCATCGTCCGAGCGCTTCTGTTGGTTTAGAGCTCAGTGCTATCACCGTTGCGGCAACCCACTTACGTCTTTGAGATCTTTCGCTGTGTCAATAAGAGTTAGAGCTTCTTCGAAATGCGACACGTCTTTAGCGAAGAAACGCAGACAGTGTAGTTAACGTGGATTCGTGCGTGGATGACACAGCTATATTCAGTACGATTATACAGCTAGATTCTAGCAGTGAACTTATTTCTTATGTTTTTTCGAGAGTAAAGGTTTTTTTTATCCTGGGTCTAGAAACATTGATGGCAACTCTGGCAAATACACACACACACACAGTCACATACATAGACTCTCACACGCACACCACACATATGTTCTCCTGAACCCCTATTTTAGCCAGGATGCTCAGACGGATCCGCGATGCAAATTCTCCCGTTATCTCTGGCAGATGGGCTTCCATTTTGTCGTAAATGTTTCTACGAAGCTTCCTTCCACTATGAATCGTATTTAAACGTAGAACCCATCAAGCTATTCTCTAGAATGTGCATATTGTAATATGTTCCATGGAACATGTTTTTAGGCTGTACGTGATAGATTTATTGGTAATGTTTTTTTTATGATGTTCTGAGTAATACGAAAGTTTATGGGAAATATGTAATACGTTTCGCTTCCTGTAAATACTCTGCTGACACGTGTGTGTACGCACACACACACATACACACACACTCATGCACACGTATTACATATGTATATGTACACTTACATGTACATTCATTTTACTTGCGTAGCCTGCCAACTTGGACTGCTGTAGTGGCAGAGAGGTTATGTTAACACAGAACTCAGATCGATCTGCGATTCAGCACCCCCGTCGTTTAATAAGATGGTTTGCTGTGTGTTTCAGGCTTTTTAGCATTATGCAGCAAACCAGTTCAGTGTATTAATATAATGAACTTCAGAGGTTCTTTTTTGGATCAAACCGAACTATTTCGCAACAGTGAATGTTTCCCTGATCTGAGGAGAATGAAAGTTGTTTGAGACGTTTGGGTTACACTGAAAATATTGCTCACACACCAAACACATACACTCACACACTCGCACTCACACACACACACATACACACTCACACACACTCTCTCTCTCTCTCTCACACGCACACACACTCACACTCACACTCTCTCTCTTTCACACGCGCGCACACACACACACACACACAGACACATGCGCGTGCGATTCTCTTGCATCTATTGGACATGATTGTACGGCTACATCGGCCGAGATAGAGGCAGCTCCTCTTTTCTCTTTCATGGGTCCGAAGACTTTGAGCTGTCCAATAAAAACCTTTATGTTAGCTCTCTTCCACATGCAACTAGTTTCAAGGAAGACGTTCAGAGCATCGATGTACATGAGATTCAAAATTGCCTTCAAAACAGCGTGGTTGAGCTTCTCAGGGCGATGAGATCTAGCTCTATTCATGATGATGGAAATTTTTGGGAAAATAAATTCGTAAATCGCCTTCATTTTAAAAGTATGAAATAAAGATTATCATAATAAAACGAAGCGTTTGCGGCTTACACGATAGAATAGCACATGATAGAATGCATTGTCCACATTAAATGTTGGAGTATTTTAGCTTACGGTAATGTGTGCGTAATAGTACGTAATTCAATAGAGACAATGCCCCAAATTTATGAACCTAAGAATTTACGCAGTCAGTGCTTAGCGCTTCACTGTCATGTCCTCTCGTTGCTTTGGGGGGGGCATGTTTTTTCGTAAGGTCCAGATGACGGTTGCTGGCATTGTGTCACCAAGGGCTTCTTTATTTTTCATCTGTGATTTTAACACCTTTCGATTTTACCAGAACAGTATACAACACAAGACTTACTGTATGATGGCGGAGGTAACATTCCTTGTATCAAAGACAGTAATTCTAAATCTCTCTGAATTCAAGGTGATACCCTTGTTCTTGAGTGAAAGAGCTAGATGCAGTGGTAGGATATTTCTACGGTTTTCTTCCAAGGAGTATGAACATTATCAAGCCTGTACAAGACATTGGGTTGTGAACGAATACTGCAGTGGTTACAAAAAATCAATGCATTTTTTCAACAGTTGGAAGTTTTAAATTTATTAATTAAACGCGAGAGCTTACGTAAGCCTCGGGGCTGACTACTTAAAAGCGAAAACAATGGAAATTGCAACTACATTTTCAATTAACTGATAAGCCTCCAGGCTAGCTCCATTCCACAGAACATTCAAGAGCTTTTTGGAGCAGTTTAGAAAGAACTCTATTTTTTATGTTCAATACTGTAAATTCAGACAATTTTTTTGTTTGTGCTATAACGCACTACTATTTTATAAACCGAAATTGTCAGGTACATTACTGATTAACCGGTTTCTAGAATTGGATAAGTAATACTTTTCACGTGCGTGTGCTGCAAGCAATTTTACCACCGACAATTGTTGGATTTAGTGTATTGCTGTAGTTCAACCGGTCAAAAATATAGAAAATAGATTATTTAATTCAATCTTGTAAAAGCAAGTATTGCAACTGCAGGGTAAGAAACTGAAGGTGATAAAAACGTTGATTACAATGTACCACTTTGTTTCTGCAGAAAAACGTTAATTATTTTGTCACGTGGAAATGTTGCTTATATGCACTTACCTTACACAGTAATGCAAGATAAATGTTCAAGAACATAAAATTTTGGCAGGGGTCACATCCTAGGCAAAGTTTGAAAACAAAACACTTTTAAATATTATTGTTCCTGACTTTTTCATATCTGTTTGCATCTGACAAACTTCAACGAATTAATCACATTGGGTAATACAAGATATTGCTCACATATCTTAATGTAAGACTCACCAAAAAGGACATTAACTATGTTCAGTACTTAGAGAGTCAATGTCAAAAATCAACAATAATTTAAGTGAGTGTGTGAATGTGTTACATCAAAATAATCGTAAAAACTATTTTGAATTTTATTTTTAAACCTGTGTTTTACATTTGTACTTCTTTGAAATATATTTACGGTCTTTTGACTTTAGAAGAAATTTATGTAACTAAAATTAGAGTGTCTGCATGAAATTTTAATATAAAAGTATTTTTTAAATCCCATATGATCGTTTAGATGATATAAAAAGAAGTTAATTGTTTTAACGATTTTGGTTTGTGTCCGTCTCCCGATGCTGAAAGAAGAATTGTCCGAGGAATTTTCTGCAACGGTAGGACCGATTTTGATGCGATAACATAGGTTCCTTTTTTCAAACTTTTATTTTTAACTCCATAAATAAGGTTTATTTGGTTCGTAAACATTAATTGCACATATAAGGTTTGAAAACATTCACAGTAAATTCACCGAAGTGAATTAAACGTTTGTGATAGCCCATAAAATTTCCTTTTAAATACAATTTAAGTAGCGCAATTAGGTTCTGAATAATTGGAAGTCAAACTTGTTAGAGAAACTTTGCAGCGAGTATGAAACAATTCATCTGCTTACAGCTACCCAAAGCAACGATTACACAGGCCGACGTCAGTTTAGTTACAAAAAGGAAAACCACTGATTCCGATTAATTTCAGGATGCTGCATTCGAAATGGACACCCGTTTTTCTAGATTAGCTCGTATTTTTGAGTTACGCATAGTTGCCAGTTTTTACCACTTTGTAGGAACAGCTTCAGTTATCATCAAAGTAACCATGTCCACAATGTTACTCAAGTGAGAAATAAATAGTATTTCACTCATTAGGTGAAATACAGAAGCTTCTTGTTGTTAGAATCTTTATATATTGTAAGGATTGAGGATCAGGATAAAAGCTTGGCCCGTCTTGTGCGTTGTCTGATGTATCTGACGGCCTGGCTTAAAGGAACCAAGAAAAGTATGCCTTTTGCTATTCCGATGATATGGAGAGAACTCCGGAATCTCTTTGGTGACTTATTTCTGTACGACCAATACAGCAGGAAATAACAAGAAGAAACAGCGTGTCATCGAATATCCAAACTTGCTATCCGTGATCAGACCAGTGCCTCATGGAGAAAATTTACCTGCACCTACTCTTCCGAACGATTGGGAAACTATCGATATTGCAGCACCTACGGGAACCGATGAGGACCAACTCAATATTTGATGATGATCTGATAATCCCTTCCATTTAAATGATGAGACTTATTTCATCCTTCAACATGAATTGAACGATTTAGCGAAAGACTTACAACTTAGGAAAGAGATAGCTCAATTCTTGGGTACTAGACTCCAAGAATGGTGTTTACTGGCTCCCGGAGCTCCTTACACTCATCACAGGAAAAGGAACGAGCCTTTCTCAGAATATTACAGAATGAAAGACTCCCTTTGCGTATGCACGGACATCAATGGCCTGATGAATGAGTTAGGAATCCAACACAACCCATCTGATTGGTGTCCTTTCGTAGATTCATCTAAGTACAGTCCGAAAGCAGTTTTGCTTCATAATGGAAATAAGCTGCCGCCTATTCCTGTGGCACACTGTTCCAAAGAAAGAGACTACGAGGATCTCGCACTCATTTTAAATCATGTCAAATACAAATATCATGGTTGGCAAATTTATGGAGATCTAAACGTATTTGCAAAATCATATATTTGTCTAGAAGGTGGATTTACAAAGCACTTTGTTTTGTTTTTTTGTGTCACGAAAGGAGTGGCCCCACAGAGTCATTTAAGCCCTGGTACCAACAACGTCAAGTATGAGTCTCTGGTCGATCCAGGCAAGGTACTGCTTCCGCATCTGCACATTACGTTGGACCTCATGTTTTTCGTAAAAGGAATAGACAAAGTAGGTGAAGGATTTAAGTATCTTAGACAGTGTTTTCCAAAACTAAGTGATGGTCTGTATACATCTGTGAACATTTATACCTTATTAAACTATTCCGACAGTAGTAGTCTGGTAATAGTGATGTAGAGTTTTTAAATGCTAGTAAACTAACTTAATAGTTTTTAATTGTTTAGATTTAATAAATTAATTTACAGAATTTTTAAAATTGATTGTCTTTCACACAAGTGCTAAAAGTAAGTTGATTCCCTTTTTGCAGTCAATAGGTCATTCTCCGGTACCTTCAAGATACCTCATTATGCCTATAACGGTAAATTTGGCAACTATGCGTTACACAAAAATACGAGCTAATCTAGTAAAACGGCTAACATATTCGTATTCAGCGACCAAAAATTGATCAGAATCAGTGAGTTTTGTTTCTGTAACTTTTCAAAAGTTTGAAAATGTCGGCCAGTGTTATCGTAACTAAAATGGCTGGGTTGCGAGGAGCAGGGCTGGCCACCTGAGGCAGGAAAATTATGACTAACGTAACAAACACGCGGTGATTCTGGGTACGTCTGCTTGTGAAAAAAAATCAAGCAATAAGTACATTTTTTCTGTGGATTATCATTATTTTCTTGTAATCCGTTTGTGGACATCTAATTTAAAAGACAAAGTTAGTAAGATTTTTTGTATGGAATTAAATCTTTCTTGGTAATTTTCGATGCGCTAAAAATTAAAAGGAACTAGTGGTACTACAGACATTCCCGTATTAGTATTCTATTTCCTTAGGTCTGGGCTCGCTATGCGAAATTGCCACATACTCATGCCAGCTACCATCTAATCGCCGCCTAAAGTACATTTTTTTGACATTTTCTTAATGTTTCGGTTTCCTAATGGTGCAACGGCAATAATACTTTTGGAATACTAAAGCACAGTAAAACCTCGTCCTAAATGGCAATTTTCTTTGAAAAATTGGTAGCTATTTTTTAGAAAATAGCGTAAAAGCGCTACTGAAAATGTGAAATTTGAAACTCTTTTTCACAGAAAATTCTTGAATTTTCGCAACACTTCATTTGTAGTCTTTTAAATCACTTTGAACGCACAATACAATAGTGTTTGCAATTGCTATTAATGTGCATCTTAAAAGTGTGAGAATCTTTAAAAAGATTTACATTTGTGTAATTTTTGCAAACCAAAAAAATACCCCAAATTGAACTGAGTGCAATTAGCACTATCCGTTCAAAAAGTTTGAACGAGAGAATTTGGAGCCATTTTTTCATAAAATGGCGTTGAGCGTTCTGAAAATGCAAAATTTTGAGCTAGTAATTTCAGAGAAAACGGTTGAGTTCTCGAAACCTTTACAGGACATTATTTAAAGCACATGCAGTTGTAAATATAGTAATGTGAACAAATCGCCACTAATGTAAATATTACCGACGTGAGAGGCAAGTCAAAAAAATACATTTTTCTAATTTTTGAAAAACAAAAGAATTGAGCAATAGGGCGTTTATGTCATCTCATAGAGTAATATAGCCCTACCCTACCAACAGTATACAGAAAAAATTGGAGCTGTTTTTTGAGTAAATCTTGTTTTTGTTATATTTGAAAATTGCAAGTATTTCGGACAAATATTGCCAGAAAAACTACTAAAATTTTCAAAAAAATGTACACTGACTTTAATGCAAACAAGTGACTTAGGGAACAAATTTTATTTGGAGGAAAAAATCTCTATATTAATTTTGTAGTTGTAGTAAGACGCCGAAAAAAAATTGAAACTTTTGAAATTTTCGAAATTTCGATTTTCAAACCTTTTGAGTGCTTATTGCGGCTCAGCCATTCGGAATATAAGATTGGTTTTTTTAGACAAAATATAATTAAAATTGACTTTACGAGCTAATTTTCAAAGTTTCTTTTTTCCTTACTAGATTCCCCTGTATATTCGAGGTCCCTTTGATATGACCTAATTAAGGTTGAGCTCATTCACTTATGCACCGTAGCCTCACCGTCCCCAGACTCGTCCTTGCTGACATGTTTCATCCATGACCTCAACCTTGAACACGTCCTTGGCCGAACCGCGTCGTCTGTTGGTCGGCGCCTCGCCGCGTTGCTCGACCTTTCGTGACATGGTCCACGCAAACAAATTTCTGCCTGGCTTTCGATCGCGAGCCACTGACCTTCGGGGCGCCTGCCGCCTCCAAGACTTCGGTTTTCCCTGGCTGCATCGATTCAAAAGGTGTGTGCAGTTGGCGGGTTCGAAAATCACTGTAGAAACCCTTTGACCGCAATACGGACTTCTTGGAAAATTTTGATTATTCCGACTTTGGCCCGCAGCTCTTTTTTTGGTTTTGAATTTATTTTTTGTGATGGTTTTTGAATGCTTGCAAAACGTTTTTAGAAACATTTCGAGAACTCTAGAACTCTTTATTCGCTGCTCAGAATTCTCAAAGTATTTGTGATTTTCAAAATTCAGCCCGCCAACTTCACACAACTCGATTCAATCATTTACCCAGCTTGAAAACCCCGAGATACCAACACTGCCTTACCCTATTCATGGGCTTGGGTAAGGATGTTGGTGAAACGTTGACATTCCCTCGCCACATCTGTCCGTTACAATACCCCCTTGCAATGGGAAATAGGCGCTCACAGACATGATATGACATGTAGATCACGGATTATTTTAAATTTGACAATGGCTATTTTTATAGATATGTGGTTTAATGACTTACTGCCGTATTTAAGTACGGCATTTTGACGTAATTATTGTAAATAATTTATGTCTATTGTAATTATAACAAGTAGAAAAAATAACTAGCTTTTTGTTAAAAAGTTTATTGATGTTAGAAATAATTTGTGATGGTAATAAAGCAATGAAACTTTGACCTCCAATAATAACTTATTATGAAAGATTAAAATGGAAGATCCCAATTCTAATACTTGCTTTGAAAGGTAACACAAGAACACGTCACCATATTTATTTTACATTTTTGTTCTTTTGGACATAAACAAATTTTCTTTTCTCCTCAAAGTTGCTTTACTTTGGGTTGCAAGGTCACGAGTATCTTATAATGAGGGAAATCATTTAATTATGAAAGTCAAGTTAATCAAAATAAATATGTATTATTTCAGCTGGCTTTGAAGTCATTTCGGGTTATTTGACCTCTTCAGAAACAAATGGTATAGGCTCCTCTTCTCTTGCAACATTCAGTTGTAACTGGAAAATGTAGGAGATCTGTAGCACACTTTCCTAAATATGAATTGAAATAAATTCATCATAATTTATTATTTATTTTAAATATGTGACTTCCAATTGTTTAGACTGAAAGTGTCACTATTATGACCAGCTATTTAGTTGTCAAGAATGTGATTATGACTGTCTTTTTCCAACGTGACAATGATTTGGAATATATGAAATGACGTGCATCCTTTCTTTTTGCGTTGACATTATTTACGCGTTTGTTTCTGATCTCTTTTGCTTGGCTGATTTTTATTGTTTTCATTTAACAATACAATACACATGATGGCAAGAAACCATGATGGCAAGAAGCCATGATGGCAAGAATTTCAATCTGAATGACCTAAATTGAAGTTGCTATCCGTCGAAGATTCCTGTGTAGTTGAGTCTTTTGATCACATGTCAGTGGGAGACATACTGGATCACACGAACATTGCTGCTTTTTTGATGGTAGAAAACCGCACAAAATTAAGTGCCACAAACTAGATCAGTAATTAAAGGGAATAAAGATTTGAATGCGAAAGAAATATTTTATGCAAATTGTCTACCTTACAGTTCTATTTATATTGCCTGAATATAAGATGAAAAGTATCGTAATCATGTTTGATTTACGTAATCAAAACTGACTTACCAGTCTCCTCACTGAATATGCCTTTACCTTTCTCTTCTATTACTCGATACTACCATTCAACATCGTCTATCAGTCAACATCATCTGCAATAACTGTACATTTTATGTGCAAAGTTCACGTATATGTGTAATTATTTGGGATCTAGAGAAAATCCCTTCCCTTCACAAACAAATCCTTCTTTACATGGAAAATCCTTTCAAGAGCAGCCTTCTTCTGATTAGACGCACTAGTAAACCACAAGGGACACAGTCATAATATTTATTTACATTTTGTTCACTTGGACATGTAAGGAATTCCTTTTTCCCTCAAATTTGCATTGGCTTCGAACGCAAGGTACAGAGTATATTGTAATGAGAGAAATCATTTTAATTGTGAAAGTCAAGTAGATCAAAATAAATATGTATTATTTCAGGTAGCTTAGAAATAATTACTACGAAATAAATGGCCTTTTCATAAATAAAGCTTTCCTTCCGTCATGTTCCTTTGTAAAGCAAAAAACAAATATCATTACACACACCACTTTCTTCACAAAGCAAGACGACACCGTAATGATATTATGTTCTTCTTGATATTAATTTTCCACATATGCCAATTATTACATTATTTAGAATATCGTTGTGTGGGCGTGGGGCTTAAGAATCTTGATTTCACAAAAGGAGAAAATCGTTTAACTCTTAGACTACCGGAGCATTTGACTCTAATGGCGATAGTGTAAATATTTTGCCCAACTAATTCTTAGCATGCAGGTCTCAACAATGGAATTGGCATCATATAAGGGGAGCCGACTTAAGATTAATAACACTGTTCTGTTCCGAGAGCCCAGATACTAATTCTACCATTTGGTGTGCTTGTATCTGCGTTCTCGGAGGATACTCGTGTGTATCAAAAATATACCTAAAAGCTAATGTAAAATTTACGTATGTATCTCTAAGAATACTCGTGGTAATCTAATGAAACAAAACGCGTACATTACGGCACAAATTTAGAAATCGTTTGAAATGAGTTTTGTTCCCAAACGAAACTATTCCTCTCCTCTGAAACCCTTCCGAGAGCAAAAGTCATCTCATTAGAAGCGTCTCCCCCTTCCTCCCCTTCCACAAAGACACCGCCACGTGATCAAGCGTTGTCGGCTCCCTCCTGGGCGAGGTCGCACGTCCGATAAGTTGAGTCGGCGGCGCTGCAAACGGCAATTCCGCCCACCTGCGCAATTGGCGACCTCCGTCACCTCTCTCAAATCCTCCGCCTCCGCACCCTCCCACGCCCCTCCCTCACCTCACCTCAACTCCCTTGCATCCCACTCCCACGCCTCTGCCTCACCTCGCTAACTTCCATCTCCCCCCTCCCCGTCACTAGCCACAGCTCGCCCTGTACCCTCCGCGTCCCCCCGTTGCACTCTCCCTTGCACTCCCTTCCCCTGTCCCTGCCCTTCCCCCGCCCCTCCGTCACCTCGCCCTCCTCCACCCCTTACCCCGCCCCTACCTCGCCCTCAACCCTTCGCACCCCCTTGCATCCCCCTTGCACCTCGCCCCGCCGTCCCCGCCTCACCTCGCCCTCCTCCGTCTCCTCCACTCCCCCGCCCCTGCTTCACCTAGCCAACCTCCGCCTCCGCACCCTCCTCGCCCCTGCCCTCCACCAGCCCCGCCCCCTCCCACGACTCTGCCTCACCTCGTCCTCCTAGCCCTCAGCACTCCCCTTGTTTCCCGCTCCCCCCACTCCCTCACCTCACCCTCCTCTCTCACCTCTGCCTCACCTCGCGAACGCTTCGCGCCACGCTGAGGCGTTACGATTGTTCGAACCTCCCCCTCCCGCCTTTCCCCTCCTTCTCGCACCTCTGCACCTTCCCTCGCGCCGCGACTCCCGTGTAATTAGACGCGGGGCCGCCGTAATTAGCCTTAACCTTAATCAAAATCGCCCCCGCCCGCCCGCCCCGCTTTTTAATCTAAGGCATCCACTATTTGTTCTAAGTCGCGGCGTCGTTTAGGATCCCCCGCCGCTACCCCCGCCGCCCGCGATAAAGCACGGCTAATGAATTTTAATCGCCTTGATATCTAAATTGCACGAGCGCACTGTACTGTCTCCCTCGCGCCCACTCGCTGCGAGACCGCCTTCCGAGGAGGTGGAGTCTCTAAGAGCGGGGTGGGGTGGGGTGGGGTGCGGGTGGAATACCGCTCTGTGTTCGGGAGGCTGGCCGTGTTTGCTCTTTGGAGGAAGCGGCCGATTACCGCCAAGCGGGGCGCCACCGTCTTGTGGTAGCCTGCCTCTCTGCTCGCTCGCTTTCTCTTGGAGTTGCCCAGTGTCCTCGGCTGCTTGCTCTACGGAGGGGTGTATGAGAACGCAATGGACGTTATGTTTGGCTGAAATCGTTCTATGAATTGTCATTGTCTTTGTTTCCATTCTCCTCCTTGATTTCTTGTGGAGTTTCGTTGCGCTTTTCTGGCTCTACGGAGGGGTGTATGAGGACTTGGAACGCAATGGACGTTAAGTTTGGCTTAGATTGTTCTTTGAATTGTTATTGTCTTCGTTTTCCATTCTCCTCCTTGATTTCTTGTGGAGTTTCGTTGCGCTTTTCTTGCTATACAGAAGGGTGTATGAGGACTTGGAACGCAATGGACGTTATGTTTTGCCGGAGACCGTACTTCAAATCGTCATTGTCTTCGTTTCCATTCTCCTCCTTGATTTCTTATGGAGTTTAGTAGCTCTTTTCTTGGTTCCTTCCTCTACGGTGGGGAGCGTAGAGAAGTGCTTCGTAGTGTACTCTCGCTGTTATAAAAAAGTCTAACAATATTTGAATCGCTGATAGGAAAAAGGAAGAAAGTTCAATTTTATCAAATATACGTTGAGATAAACATTTTCATATTAGCCCATCTACCCACTGATTAGCGGAAAATAGAAGTAAGTCCGGACACAAACAATAAAGTTATAGCACGTTAAAAAAATTAACATCTACATTCTGGCATTTGACGTATACCCATAAAAACCCATAAACCAATAAATTGAGTAAAAATATAAATAAACTTGTGTTTATTTCAATTTCCTTGTAATTTACCCATGGTAGAAACATTCCTTTGAAAAAGGAAGTACGTCCGCCAACTGCAAATGAAGATATATTCAATAATATATATCAAATGTTTTTAAAACGGTCCACCATTAAGTAGAGGTAATTTGTCTCTACAAGTTTGTAATGCATCACACAACTGAAGCAATTATATTATTAGAAAGGTTTTCTTACTTTTCTCGAAACATAGGTGCGTGGTCAGTCCTGCAAAAGGAAACAATTTGACAAATGCGTTGATCAGTGATGCGCGTCCGGACGTAGATATTTCCCACTCGTGACACCATTGCATTATGTTTTGACTCTGCTAACGTAGCGACAGGTGAGACATTTTTTCTGGTTATTTCTACTTCTTACTTTCGTTCTTTAGAATTCCTTTGCAGTATTTTTTTCTAATTCTAAATAACACAAAACCATAATGAACTAATTGTTTTATTTAAAAATAAACAACAAAAACATAAAAACTACCGTCGAACATTCAAAATTAATAAAGGTAAATCTTATGAGTATCGCAAGTTTTGCTGTCACTTAATCACATGTGATTCCGCATTGGCTATATATGTTTCCAGTACACATTTTCGGTGGAAGGTTTCACAACTAACTCTAGGAACGTAAGATACCGAAAGAATTCCTCAGAATTCTTTAAGACCTGCAATAAAAAAATGCCTGCTCAAAGAAGAAATTAACGTAAATCAAAAATGATAATAATATACGTTACATTAATATATGGATAATTGGAAGAAATAAAAGTAGTAATGTCGGTAAAATATCAGTTTTATACAAATTACTTACGTTTAATGTGAAAACAAGTAGGTCATCATTGGATCTCGCGTCCTAGGGGGGAAGAATTCGCCGCCTTCATCTGATTGACTACAACATTGAGAGCTTCATTTGTTTTATTAGAGTGGTTAATTGATTAACTTAGTCAAAAAGTAGTAAAACTTGTGTGTGATATTTGGGTGAAGATTTGCGCACATTTTCTCAAGTTACAGAATCCCTTTCCAACGTTTTAAACCATAAATAATTGAAAAAGGAATAAACTTTAAATAAAGGGAAACTTTAAATAAAGGAATAAAAATATAAAAAAGCGGGAGCTAAGCAAGGATTTGAAGAACTAGGCATTTCCGTCCCTGGGTTATAGACGTAAACGACCTCCAGATTTGATTTTTCTGCATTACTAACAAAATAGTAAACTACCGCCAGCTCTATTTCCTACCACTACAAGCCAAAAGGAGAGTTCAACAAAACTTGTGCAAAGTTGAAGCCAACTCACCATTTGCTTAATGCAGTGTTGTCAAGTCGATGCCACGAGCGGGAGTCCGTGGCACGAGCGCCACGACGAAATCGGCCCTTCACTGAGTTCATTACCCCGCCACCAGAGACAACACCATCCCTAAAGGCGGAAGGTTACTACTAATAGTTTCCTTTCCCGACGCTAGTTGCGCAAAGAAGCTCGTGGCATGCTACGGAGCCACGACGCGTGCCACTGCCACTAGTAAAAGATCTTGACACCACTGTCTTAGAGCTTGCCCCGGCGTCAGCTCTGGATCTCATACTTCAGTGGGAAAGGTAATCGTCACGTCCCATATTACGCATTACACTAAAGGACTAATGACCATAACAGTTGACGAGCCTCAGTTGACGAGCAAACGTACCTACTCACGTACTCTGGACCTTGACACCACTGGCTTAATGAATCAGGGATAGTGGACAAAAACCTTATTGCGATGGAGGTCTTTGATAGTTGACTTGTTGAAGCGGGCACTCCGCCGCCAGGAAGCGCGCGCATCGTGCGCCGAGCGGAGGCGCGATGCGGGAAAAGCTCTGGCGCTGGCGCGTCGCGGCGCTCGGAGTTTGGCGTCGCGGCGCCCGCGAAGAGCGCAGCGCGCCTCTCAAGGGCGCGCTGTGTTCTGCAGATAGGCATCGTCCCAGTTGCCCGGCAACGGCGCGGCGCCGCGCACAGCACGACCAAGAACTCCCGCCTCACCCGGGGCCCGCGCCGCGCCCCAGGCCCGCCAGGCAACGCCACGCCCCGCCCCGCCACGCCCCGCCCCGCCACGCCCCGCCCCGCCTCTCCCGCCACGCCTTCTCGCCACGCCTCGCCTCGCCTCGCCCCGCCTCGCTCCGCTTCGCCTCACCTCGCCTCGCCCCGCCCCGCCCCCTGCTCCCTTCCCTACCACGCCACGCCCCAGGCCCGCGAGGCCCCGTACCCGCCTATCCCCGCCTTGCCACGCCCCGCCCTCTTACCCGCCACGCCACGCCCCAGGCCCGCGCCACCCCGCCATGCCACTCCCCGCCACGCTGCGCCACTCCCCGCCTTCGTCTGCTCAGCGGCGGCGTGTCGGAAGTGCACAGGGCCTGTGACGTCGGGGCCGCTGTCACCAATTTTCTTTGGTAACATCCTCCACTACTACAAATTTTCTAATGTAGTAACGTTTCAGTTCAATTTCTCATTTTTATAATACTTATTCCCAATGACTTGTTGATTTTCTTTGCAAACTGTTTATTATAATTTAACATGTTATAATATTCATGTTTTTCATTATATATTAGCATGTGACAATAATCATTATAAGAACGTTGAATTACGATCGATTCTCTGTCTACATTCATTATCAATATCCACGTTTCTATCCTAATTAGTAGATACTGTAGGAATAAACAGGGCGATTGATAATATAGAGATAAAAGGCAGAGAATAATGTAGGAAAAATCCAGCAATGGATAATGTAGAAATTAGACAGGGAAAATAATGTAGGAAAAACTGAGCGATGGTTAATATAGGAATTAACTGGGCCGTTGATAATATAGGAATTACCTGGGCAGTGCATAATGTAGGAATAACCGGATAGTGAAAAATGCTGGAATAACTGGGTGGTGAAAAATGAATGGAATGTGCCCGGCTGTGGCTAATGTGGGAATTCGCCGGGCAGTGGATGATGTAGAAATTAACTGACCGATAGGAATAACAACCTGGCTGTGAATAATGTAGGAATAACTTGGCGATAGATATTATAGGAATTATGTAGGTGATAAATAATTTAGGGATAACCGGGCAATGGGAAACGTAAGAATTAGCTGGGCGGTGGATAACGTAGGAATTACAATTCGTTCAAAAATCTTGGACGAATTCCCAGTAAACGCCAGTTTGCTTGCTATAAGCTTTGTTGAAACGCAAGCCTAGAGGGAGTCGTTGGTCTCTATATTGTTTCTACATTAAGGAAGAAATTATTTTTCAAAGAGTCAGGGGTTGTTATTTGTCATTAAAAGTCATTGCATTTTAAAAATCCGAGGCTCCAACTCTGTGCACTTCTTGAAAATTGTCATCGCGCGCCCAACTGGTTTCATGTAGATGAGACCAGCTGCCACGAGCCACGAGGACATCACGTGAATATCACATGAAAATCACCTGCATGTGACGCCAAGTAGATGACATTTAATAAGGTTCATGAAATATTTAGAGTATGAAAGAAGTTCGAAACGTGCAAGCACTAACAATATAATTGTTACATTCCTGGAACCAGGGTCCTTTGTCACTGTGATACAATACGCAACGTTTTCAAATTTCATCTTTGCACTGACCTCCCCAAATCTGCTAGCTACTATTTTGAAGCCTTAACAAGCACATTTAATGTTACCTTAATATTTGCTATGCCTAGTAAATTTGGAGCTAGCAGAAGACTATTTCTTACTAAATTTTGTGTCATCAAAGTTGAAGTTTATTCCTGTCTTCAAAACAAACAAAACATTGGATGACTACAAAACGAAACAATTCATTGTATAGTACGTTTGAAAGTATAAAACAATGGGTAAGATTGTATTACAACAGGATGTCTTGCAGGATGTAATGTTATTTAATTCCTACAAGGAATATCCGCGAAATCCAAAATCCAGAATATAATTTCTTCAGAATTGTACTATATGGCATTGAAAACATTAAAAGAAGGCCCTGATTATTATTGTTGCGGAATCTCGTACCAAATGGCAAGACCAAATTATGTTTTTTTAAATTTAATTTCGGCCTTAAATATGGATCGAGAGTTATTGATAAATAGCACAAACAAACCACGTGATAACTAGGTGACTTAAGATTCGATTAATTACATTTGCATTTTGTTATCTGAAAAATTGCATTCTATTTGTGAGTTTAAGTGCTTCAAATGAAGTTCAAACATTTTCTGTGGAAAAGAGCTTTAAACTTCAAATTTACAGTGGCACTTGAACGCCAATTTCTGAAAAATGGCACAAAATTTTCAAAGAAAATTGCCATTTAGAACTAAATTTTATTGTTCTATAATATTCTTAAAATAATATTTCCGTTCTACTCTTCGGAAACCGAAAAATTAAGATGTCAAAAAATTGCTTTGGGCGGCGATAGATGGCAGCTGGCAAGAGTACGTGGCAAGGCGAATAGGTAGTCGAGACCAAAGGAAATAGAAAACTAATACGGGAAATAAACAGCCCTATACAGCCCAAAAATAAAAGGTATTTTTAATAATATATCCAGCCGTGAAAAAACTACATTATTTAATTAATACGGGAAAGTCTGTGCCATTCTGTAGCTAGTTTCTACTAAAATTCTGCCGTTTTTTCGTGCAGCATTACATAACTTTCCTTGCACTACTCCGTATATACGTACGTATACAGGAAAGTAAAAAGCTAGAAGTTCCTTTGTTATCCATTTGTAATATTTTCAAATAGGGACGTAAAAGAGTGAATTATTTTGGGGCCTCCGCAAGCTCAATTTCCGGCAGAAGCCACAGGCAACGCGTGTGGCTCTTTTGTCCTTCGGCTCAATGCCTTCCGTTGCGTACACATAAAAGGCGCATAAAATTCAAAAACGAATTGTTTTATCCTACCTGTACCTGTAGAACTTCACAACAGAAAGTTTCACGACTTGTTTTTAATGTTTTGATCATGACTACGTAATGTTTGGAAGCCATTTGGACTGTTGCATTCCGTGGATGCCCGTTTAATTGAGGCAGCTTAACATATTGCACTGAGATATTTGTGACTCAATCGAATGATACCATTCTGCTTTTGTTGGCTACTTGTTCCCCATTGAGTAGCAATGCGGCGTTGGTGCCTGGCGGAAGAGTTGCCAAGTGAAAGGACGTGCGAAGGGGATTGGGGTGGAATTTTTTTAACAGCTTTATTTTCTATCTGTTCAATCCACTGATTTTACAGAGATTTGCATTACTTAGTACTAGAACTGGATTAGGGCATACGCGGCGGTCGAAGTTTGTTACGTTTCCGTAATTTAGTGTTTGGACTTTTTAAACTTTATTTTAAATTTGTTGCATTCTATTGTTTAATGTTATGTCTGTAAGTTAATATTTTTTTAATATTCAATTTGCATTCTTATTGAAGCGTATGGCACGCGTAATTTATCCACGGGGTACCTTGAAATAATATTTATTTCTTCTGCTGAACGACCTGATTAATGTTTTAACGCATTCAGCTTTTGACAGTTCCTCAAATAATTTTACTGAAAGTCTTCTAATGTAAGTGTTCAAGTTTTCTGTTTTCAAATTCGTTTCTAATTTGTCTATTTGACACGTATCATGGTACTTTAATTACGCGTCTTAAAAATTTATTTCGAACTAGTTAACTTTGGGCATGTTAAAATAAATATTATATTTGTGTTTGTTTTGGATGATTATCCCTATCTCCCATTATGAGTCACCACAAAATTTCTGCTCCCACCACGGAATTTATTCAAGTGACATTTGTTTGATTGGTCCCGCAAAGTGTTAGGCCTTGGCGGGAAGGGCCTTTCGCAGTGGCCAAGTCCGCCCGCAGCGGGGTCGCCCTTGTGTGCGTGCGGCGCGCGAGCTGTAGGGCAGGGCCAAGGGCCAGGGCGAGGGCGAGGGCGAGGGCCCCGCAGCCGCAGCAGGGCTTTGTCCTCACGCGGCGCCGCAAAGGCTGGGATTGCGGCGGGCGCAGGCGGCGGCGGCGGTGTCGAGGGGTGGGGGTGAGGGGCGTGGCGAGGGGCGGGGGCGAGGGGCGGCGGCCGCAACCCGCTCCACGGCGACCCCCCTGCTCCCAGGCCCCCGCTCCAACACATTCCGCACCCGACCGCCTCCGCTCCCGCCCACGCTCCCATCCCAGCTCCCCCTTCTCCTCTCCTCCCCCCGCTGACTCCCCCCACCCGGTCCCGTTCGCCACCGACCTCGCCCTGCCCCGCCCCGCTCCGCCCCGTCCGCCCACCTCCGCCTCCGCTCGCTCTTCCTTCCCAGCCACTTCCCCCGCCTGCCCCCTGTCCTTCCCCGCGCCTTTCCACCCCCTACCTCCATCCCTCTCGCCGTCCCCTCCACCCCGTGCCGGTCTGTACCGACCCCGCCCGGCCCCTCTCCGCCTTCACTCGCTCACGCCACGGCCACTTCCTCCCTCCTTCCTCCTCTGCCTTCCGCCCTGCTCACGTCCCCGCTCTTCATCCGACCTCTCACCCAACCCCACCCCTTCTTAGCCACCTACTCTACATCCCCGACCCTGCCTACACCTAATACCGCCCGACACCCGCTCCCTGCAAGCTCACGCCATCGCACCCCCTCGCCCCGACCCCTCTTCCTTCTCCTTCTCCTCCTCCGTCTCTGTCTGCCCGGACCCCAGCCCGGCTCCGTCTCGTGCGGCAACTCCCTCTCTCCCGCCCCTCGCCTGCCCCGTCCCCGTCCCGCTCTGCCCCGACTCCACCCGGGCCCCGCTCCCCGCCCCTTCATCCTCCCCCGCCGTCTACGCCCCCACCCGCCCCCCTATGCTCCGACGCCGACTCGGCCTACTCTCCCGCCCAGCCCCCTTCCGCCTACGCTCCCCGCCTCGCCCCACGCCTCGCTCCACGCCTCGCTCCACCTCCTTCTCCCTCCCCGCCGTCTCCCACCACCCACTCCCCCTCCCCGCGGTCTAGTGGTCAGCAGCAGGCTTTTACTGCAACGCGTGTTGCTTGTTTAGCTTATTCGCTGTGCGAAAATCACTACACGCCGTGCATACGAGGAACTATGTTGGGAATCAATGCTCTCATTTTTACTCCCCTACTCTCGTCATGTCTCGACGGCAATGATTCGTCAGCTTTCTGGAACTTCATTGTGGAATATAGATATGTCGAGCATATAGAGAAAATCATAAAATTTAAGTAGATCACCTCTGCGTTCACCTGTCCAACCACCCTACCATAAATATAAAGGTGTGGCAAAACCATGAAAACTCTTCGACTGAATCCCAGGAAGATCTCGCAACCTTTTTCTAGGCAAAGAGGGTCACTGACGTTTACTCATTGAATGCACCGTCCCACTCTTCCAGAGGAGATGGGTTATAGAATGTATGCGAGGGACACCCGAATTCCTCTGCAGTATTTGAAGTGTCACAGTTTTGGCAATACTGAGCAACGCTGCTTGATTAGTGCAAACTATGCGGTTTGCGAGAAGTATTTTCACCATTTCCAATGTCAAACGTGCTATAGTATGTGAACGGCTCTGTAGGTCGTCCTTCGATCGTCAACATATATCTCATATTCTTAAACGAACGAGAGATCCGGAAAATCAGAGTATAGAGAAATTACTCTAAGTAGGAACCAGTTTGACGCGAAACAAATGAATGGCACATAGAACGATGGAAGTGCAAGAGATAGTGATGAAGCCACTTACAAGTGAGCTAAGATAAACGAACGAATTGAAAACTTCAGTGCATAGACATAACCTACAGTTATGTTGCCAGCAATAGCCAAGCAGTAGATGTAAAAACGGTCTCTTCTGATAGTAATCTGTCTATATCTGAGAAGGTATGAGTAACTGAAGCGGAATGGTGCTTTCTTACTACAGATCCGATGTCTCTCTCCATGAGTTTTTCCAGCACTCTGAGGCAGTCAAAAATACATCAAGTTGTCAAAGGAATCCAGTAAAGTATTAAAATCTATGAGTATATACGACGGAGCACGCCAGGTCTGCCTGGAAGAATTTATTGAAGACGTCAAATGTTTCACCCTCTTTATGATTTCTGTTCCTTCACCCTTCATATCTCATTTCCTTCTGTTCCCTTTCACCACACATCTTCCACTCACATATCCCACATTTCCTTCCTCCAGTCCCCCAGCACGTCCTGCATCTAACCTCATTATGAATACTTCATCGAAATTTCGCTAGTCTTATTCTGCTATATTTTCTTATTCTATGTAGATATCTTGATGTATTCCAGACACTATTTCTTCATACATCGCGTTACATCTAGAGGTACAGATTTCTTCAAACTCCTCCTGTTCTCGTAACGCTTTCTTTGCCCATCCTCCCCACGTAAGCACGCCCGTCTCTTTGATCCATTTTACTTTAAAAAATATCTCCAAATTTTGTTCACCTGGTTCTCTTACTACATTGTTTACTCGTGTTGTAGTTTGCACGATCATAGAAAATTTGTTGAGTGGTTCGTTTCTGCCATTATTGGTATTTTGTGGGAACATTTTCGAATTCAGCCCTGTGGGACACCCAACACTTCCATCGACAATTTTAGACTCCATATTTACCGGTAAGGATCGATACAACCACGGTCACAGACATTTTGTTACTTGCACCGAACTCCTGCTAAGGTACTTCAGGACAAGAATAGAATGAGTTTCCTCTTAATTAGCCCGGTATCCGGGCATCACGTTGTGTCCTACACGGCACACTGATGATTAGGGGCGAGTTCTGATGACATAATATATCGCCAAAATGATCACTAAAATGCTCTTGAAATCTTTAAAAAAAAGTCCTAAAAGCAAAGAAAAATGATGTACCAAAGGTCAAAACCAGTTCAAATAAAGAACTCAAGCTGTTGGATATGTTACTGATGTACTCGAGGCTTCTTCCTTTCGTACAAGCCAACTCAGCTTCTTAGCTTTGGTTCTTTACCAGGAAGTCTCTGTCTTTAGTTATCGTGAAATCGTTCGAACCAACAACAGCGCTGATAGGCGTCACAGGAAAGTTAGATTACTTACTCATAACGGCTGGCATTACAATTTATTCGAAGAAATCGAGTATTATAATCGGGAATTCTGTGGAGAACATTTGCTGCATCTCGTAAATATTATTTGAAGCAAGTACCATTAAAATGATATTAAAATCGTTGAAATCTGCAAAAATGCTTTAAAATAACGGGGAAAGGTAAAAAATGACTTAAGAGTATTTGTCTAAATAGACGAAAAATACAAAAAATTGTATAAAAATTGGTCAATTTCTTTTATCGTGACAAAAAATTAATGTCCATTTTAAGAGGCGTTGTTTGAAAGCGAAAAGAAAAAAATGGCATTCCATTAAAATTCTCCCCCTACTAATTCTTCTCTAGTTCCCTTACATTGTCATCCGAATTTGGAATCACAAACATGTGTTTTGAAAGCCAGGACTTTGTCATATGCTTCTATTGAATTGTGGTAGCTCCAACAATCCTATCCGAGACGCAGTGCTTTAAACTGCTCATAGAAAAATGAAATGCAGAACAACCCAGATGTTTAAGGGAATGGGGAAAGCCAATCCCCTTGCGCAAAATAAATGAATTCTCGGGTGACACCTTTCCGCGTGGAAGAGATGCCGATCGCCATGTCTGCACCGGGAGAGGTGGCTCAGTGCATCAACCTGATGTCATTGCAGTCCCTCTGACCTGGAGCTCCTAGGTTCCAGTCCCGACGGCGGCAGGATTTTCGACACTAGCTCATCAGCTAGGTCGAATTCAGTCGCTGTCTGGAGGAGAATTCTAGCAGCTAGCTGCTCTGATCGGTAGTTTTCCGTGGTTTCTCCGATCAACGGAGCAGCGAATGCCGGAGCAGTACCCTAACAAACGGGCCACGGACAGTGCGCGATCTTTCCTTCCTCTTCCTTATCCTATCTTCACCCCTTACACACATACTAACACTTACATGCACTACACTACCACACAAGCCGGGAGACCGGTCGGGGTCTTAGAGCTTGTCCCGGCTGAGGACGTGTCCAGCTGGTGGGAGATACCTAGTTGAGGGGAAAACCCCGCTACTCGACGATAGGTCGACACCAGATCTCGCCATCCAGCGGGGAAAAGATCATCGCCACCCCCCGAAAAAAACGAAAAAATACACGCACTCCACTTACAGGACTAATGCCCTAAGTAGTTGACACGCCCGGAAACACGAATCAATCAATCAATCAATCAACCAAGCCATGCGTGCTCCAACTATTGCTCCGCAGCGAGCGGCTGTCAGTGAGGTTGAGTCAATGTTGCCTGGTTGAGGATTTTATCACTAGATTTGGTGTTGCTTTGCCTTTCGTGGAATTTTTGGGGAGAAACATTGTTAGGGATTTTTGTTGGGGATTTTATTTTAATTATACTTTTGAAACACATTTTTTCACAAACAAATAGAAGATCTTGCACGAAACTGAATAAACTAGATTCATTCAAATCAAAATCTTTATCTTCGTTTCAGTCATTAGAATGAGTAATACAAAGATTCCTCTTATCTCTTAGGCTTCATAACTATTACACTATCTCTTACTCAATAGCACCCTCGTAATTGTATAGCTGTATTGTTATGTAAGTAGTCTTAATTCATATTTATATACAAAAAATATATATTTTATTTTATATTATTATACCTATTTTATACTCATATTATTATACTTATAAAATTATATGTTATTGCATCTTTATTTTACCTATATTTTTATATAATAAAAATGAACGTGTTAGATGTAAGATATAAATATAATGCTAAATAATGAATGATATTTTTCGTATTTCCCAACCTTCCCATATATTTCAAACATGAAATAATCATTATTTGGTGTTTTTTTTGTTGTCGTTTTGGTGACTTTAACGGCGCTATCTAGTGGCGAATGCTTAAGACCATCTGGCAACACTGAGGTGAGTGCGGCGGCGGAAGGGGAAAGAGCTCACTTGTTTCCACAAGCGCCGACTGGGGAGAGGGGATGACCGAGCGGCGGCACCGGGAAATGGCGGTCGACGATGTGTCATTTCGCGAGAATATTGTACGATGGAAATAAAGGTCATTTAGCAAACCGTCCCACTGCTACCATCACCTCCAAGAGTGATTCTAAGACGCGATTCAACCCCTTCCTCTGTCGAATATTTTAGAGTTTATGGAACACGCGCATGCGTAAGGTCGCTTCCGGCTGGTCTGCGCATGCGCACACGCGCTAAAATCCCGGACTGGGAGCGCTCACTTGTTTCCACGAGCGCTGACTGAGGTAGGGGGTGAACGAACGGCAGCACACCGGGAAATGGAGGTCGACGATGTGTCGGTTCACGGAAAGCAAGTGATTTAGCCTGAGGGACTAAAGGCATGCATTTTCGTATTTTATAAAAACTCTTTGTGTTACGTTCGGAGCAAACCAAACGTCCTTCAGGTACAGTAGTCTGCCCGCTCCACCACTCGGCTAGCGCAGACGCTACAAGTGTGGTGAGCGGCGTGAGCGCGATCTCGTGCGGTTGATTTCAGGTGACGAGTCTGACAGGTCATCACCTCGGGCTCTATTCCACGTAATGACTTCCGAACTATAATAGTACAAAATTTGCTTGAAATTTATTGGGCCCTCTTCGCAGACCACTAGATGATAACAGCTTACTCAGAAAATACATTATGACAAGCACTTCATGAACTCGATAACATTGGGGAAGCGTGTAGTTATACTATCTCTTATAAAAAGTCAAAATTAAAGGTCTCCTGTGGAAAAAGGAGTGGTCGATGAACAACAGGTTTTAAAGGGGCACACTGCAGAGCGAGTATAACTAAGAATAGCACAGATTTTTTTGCGTTAGTTGATTTGCTCCACTTGTTGATGTACGCTAACGCTTCTGGACTGCACCACCATCTTCTCAACCACTATGTATCAGCACCGAAACGAAACGTTTTCACATTTCATCAATTTTTTGGTCTCAATAGTAGAACATTACAGAAGGATAAAACAATCCTATTTTCAAAATTTTCCTAATAAGTTTCCTTTCCTAGCTTATTCCTACACAAATTTTCGTTTAAAAAAATTGGAGCCGTTCTTGAGAACATGTTGTTTCAGCATTTCTGAAAATTCGCAATTTTGAGATCATTTTTATAGAAAAGTTTTAAGTTTTCGAGAACAAGAATTCATTTCAAGAGCTGTGTTCACAAATATAGTAAAGTACAGACATTTTTTTTCGGAACCCACAAGAGAAAGATATTGAAACACTTGTACTCACAAATTCAAACAGTATCACGAACGGACAGACAAACGGTCGGACAGACCAACGGACGGACAAACGGACGGACAAACGGACGGACAAACGGACGGACAAACGGGCGGACAAACGTACGGACAAACGGACTGACGGAGAGACGGACTGAATAGTAGACAGACAGGCAGACGGGCAGACGAATGGACAGATGGAAAAAATTGTCTACATATTGGAACAGTATTTATTCACTTTTTTGTATCATTACTAGATTTTTGTCGAAAAATCGGCGTTTTTTTGCCGCAACATTACATACGTGTCTCTGAGCTACACATATTACTCCTTATATTTGTACGTACACGAGAAAGTAAAAATTCGAGTACAAATGCACATCTTTTGTTATTAATATAACTCATCATTTTCTTCTCAAATAATATTATTCATACGTCAATCCTTTCGGTTCCTTTTAATATCATCTGTGGTCTCCCAATCTGAAGCACTTTCGCGGGATTATTTAACGTTAAGATTTAATAAGTGACCCCCTTTTTTCCAGGGTAGATATTTTTATGTGGAGTGTTGACTTCCATCAGTACTTACATTTGAATTTAATACATACAAATTACAATTATATTTGAAAATAACTATTAGCCTGCAGCAAAAGGTCAACCTAGACTTATTTAATGACCAATTTTCTTGATTTAGTGTATTAAAATACCATATAATTATTATTAATTTATTTGTAATGAATTGATGCATAATTACTCGAACATTATATCATCTGCATTTTAAAGAAATTATTTGCTTAATTATTGAAATTATAAAAGCAGCCATTGTACACTCTTGAGAAATTGTATTTAAAAGTTCTTCGGAACCAAAACTAAATGATAATGTCATAGTTGCCTCAACCAGAATGATGGAACATTTAGAAACATTGGATATTCCAGAAATATTGGAGTGCACATTTTTTTCTGGTTTTATCGCCTTCTTTCCCGTGAAGGTCAAACAAGGCGTTTTTGCGGAAAAACGCAGTGTTTCGGAAGCAGACATGTTGCGGCCTGCTTGCGGGTGAGCGGACTGCTTTAGGCGCATGTCCTAATCGGGAGCGCCGTCTGACGCGGCCAAGGAGGTTTGCGCCGGCTGCGGCGGGGGGGGGGGGCGGCGGCCGCGACCCCGTTGCAGCGGGCGGGACACTACCTCGACTTGCCCCGCCGCCACCCGCTGTCCCGCTGCCCCAGTTAGGACCGTCCTCTTCCACGCTACCCCGCGACAACGATGACCTCCTCTTCAGTCCTCGCGTCTTTCTCACTCTCGATTTATCCTCTCCCCAATCCCTGGTTTTCCGCTCCCACTCAATCCCCGTTTATCCACTTCCACCCAATCCTTGATTTATCCACCCCCACTCAATTTCTGTTCATCCACTCCCACTCAATCCCAGTTCATTCACTTCCACTCAATCCTGTTCATCCACTCGCACTCAATCTCTGTTCACTCACTCTCACTCAATCCTGTTCATCCACTTCCACTCAACCCCTGCTTATCCGCCCCACTCAATCTCTGTTCATCCACTCCCACTCAATCCCTGTTCATCCACTCCTACTCAATCTCTTTTCATTCACTTTCACTCAATCCCTTTTTATCCGCCCCCACTCAATCCCTGTTCATCCGCTCCCACTCAATCCCTGTTCATCCGCTCCCACTCAATCCCTGTTCATCCGCTCCCACTCAATCCCTGTTCATCCGCTCCCACTCAATCCCTGTTCATCCACTCCCACTCAATCCCTGTTCATCCACTCCCATTCAATCCCTGTTTCTAAGTGAGCAACAGCGATTCGCCGCCTGCGCACTTGACTACTGGTCAGCGCGTCACCAAATGGATACATGTCATGGATGGGCGTTGAAAGAAAGAAATAATAGCTTCCTCCTCCTTCTCCTCTGAAACCTCTTCTCTGCACTACGTAAACCCTTCCGTCGCCAACTTCTGCACTTCGTACTTCCCACTTTCCCTGTTTCCCCGTTTTCTGGACAGGAAGCACGGAGAGTGAGACAACGTTTTCTGGGCAGGAAGTAGTGGCGGAGAGTGAGGCAAGCCTCAGCATAAGAAATGGACAGGTGCTGGTCTGGGAGATGGACATGACATGGAAATCCGGGTTCTCGAAAGTGGGGAAACGGCGAAAGTGGGAAATGCAGGAAGTGGAGAAGTAGACGATGATATGATTGTTTCGGATGGTATGATTAGCATGATAGGCGATGGATATAGGGAGAAAGGGTCAGAGGGGATCTGCGCAGTAGGTAGAGCTGACACATTTACACGATTGGCGTAATAGGTGAAGTTCACATGCTTATACGATTGAGACTGTAAATGAAGTTGACAGTATACATGATTGGCACAGTAGGTGAAGTAGACACGTTTACACGATTGGCAGAGTAGGTGAAGTAGACACGTTTACACGATTGGCACAGTAGGTGAAGTAGACACGTTTACACGATTGGCACAGTAGATGAAGTTAACCCGTTTACACGATTGGCACAGTAGGTGAAGTTGACCCGTTTACACGATTGGCACAGTAGGTAAAGCTGACACGTTTACACGATTGACACAGTAGATGAAGGAAGAAGCGGCAACAGAAGTCCCCGTATCTCCTCTCTCCCTCGTCTGCTCCGTCCGTCTGCCTCCGCCCCGCCCCGTCCCGCCGCCATGTGTCTCGGGCCGGCCACCGCAGCGGCCGCCAGGGGCGGAAAGGGGGCGGGGGCGTCTGGCCCGGTGGCTCCCGAGGGCGAAGGCCACCAGAAGTCCCCTCCCCCTCCCCGGCCCCGCCCTCCCCTCCGCGGTCTGGCAACTTTCCGGGCCCGCGCCTCCGAGAACCACTGGGCAAACGGGCGGCCGCGGCCGGGCAGTTGCTTTGGGCCCCTGGGGCTGATCGAGTTAAGCGCGAATTAGACGGGGCCCCGGACAAAGATAAGTGGCTCGGGAGGCAGGTTGGCCCCAATGACACGTCGCGTCGTTGACAGTGCGTGAGATGAGTATTTACGGTTTGTGTTGGAAAGAAACGCAATGTGTTCGTTCTCAACTCAATGACTCAAGAACTGTATGTGTTCGTTGATCTGTGCTTGAAGAGATGTCAATTAGCATGCAGCGGCAAAACTATTTTTATTTTATTTTATAGGTAATTATTCTAGATATAAATTATAAACTTGATACAATGTAGCTAGGCCGAAGGCCTTTAAGTCATTACAATTCCTACATGCTATCACGTTCTAACCTTTCCAATTCTGGTATTCACCCCAAATGGTCCCTCGATCGCACCAAAACCGTGGAAAAGAGACCATAAGGGTACGGCTGAGGAAAAATTCCCAGAAGGGAAAAAAACCTTCCGTCAGGAGACGACTACATGCTAATCTACCAGACGTTTTGTAAACTATTTCTTTATTTCCTGGTGGGGGCGACACGCGTTGTTATTCCAGTCTTTGGCCTCCTCCGCACCTGAACTGAAACAGCGCCACAGATCGTCCGTACCAGCGCCTCTACACTTACTTTTCGGATACTACCCTTTGCCCCATAATGAGCTTATTTAATTATTTGACAGTTTCAATTTTTTCTTACATTTATTTACTTATTACTTACCAGTTGGATGTGACTTACGACTTCATTTACTTAACAGTTTACTGATTAAATTATTCATCGTTTCCTTATTAACTTATTTCCTCTCTAGCCTAGGATCCGCTCATACTAACCAGTGCTGTTTTCCCGCTCCCTAATTTGCGTCTCCCTAACGGTCCGAATCTTTCCTAGAAATGTTCCTAATTCTTTCATGAAGTGGAATCTTTTACATCTAATATAGTCTGGGCGAGCGTTACGTTTTTATGTTGGAAGTAGTACTAGAGATCAAAACTAGAGAAGTGCGCAATCAATGTCGGTTGAAATAATTCTGCTCGTCGCGTCTCAAGTAGCGTGGAAAATTTATAAGCGGATTAGATGGTATAACGGTCAGCGTATCGGGTTGTTGCACTCAAGATTGCGGGTTCAAACTAGATTGAAGCCGTGGATTTTTAAGGGCAAAAATCCTTCGTACGCCTTCCTTCAGAGGGGAAGTAATGCCGGCTGTCCCATGTAGTAGATTTACTGCATGTAAAAGATCCTCAAGCCTAAATGATGCTTCTGAGGTAAATTCAAATCAACTGTTTCGTCGCCCGAGATAATACCTTCTTTCTCCGCTAGATGGGGAAAGGAGCCTAGCAAAATTTGCGTGTTCAGACGGAAGAGAGGGCCTGATGGCCCGGGTCTTGCAACGTACAATAAGGCATTAACTAACTAAAATAGCATTTTCTTCTAATAACCTGCCTCTCGTTACTTACATCAATGAACTCTTACATCAATGAACATTAACCGAAATTCAGTTTTCTTGATTGAAGGAACGATTTCAACGGTATTATCCTTTATTTTCAGTAACTTTTAAGGAAATATATGTTTAATGGAGCATATTTTAACGTTCTTAGTGCATTCCGATGTCGGAGTAACTTAGCAAGTCATTTTGGCTAACAACCTCACACATGGCAGTGATACATATAAATGGATCAAATCCCGTCTAATGTCATGTTATTTGTACATCAAGGGGAAATGAAACATCATTGCTCTCATTTGGGTCTTGGGATCTCTTCATTTGGGTTTGTCATAATTCCACATTTCACAGTATATCCGTTGCTCTGTTGATAATTTATTTTTCTCTTTCACTAAAATTGCACGAAACAAGAAGTATTTTGACATTGTTTTATTCAAAATTTTCTTCGGTTTGAAACATTAAACACGATAATACCAAAAGATGGAAATAATTAATTAAAGAATATCATTTCACTGTTATTAATCAACAAGAAGTTACAGTTCGTTCCAATGAAAAATGATAGCGCAGCTTTTTAATGCAGATGAAAAAAGTTTGAAACAGTTTCTTGGCGTTCGGCGAAACGCACGCACAGGGCTGCCTTCAATCGTCTTAAGACTTGTGGCGGACTTCATCGGCGGCGAGAGTGGCAGACTTCCAGCGGGGAGGGCCCAATTGGGGTGAATGGGCGGGACGTGAAGCGGTGTCGAGGCGGGGATGGCGCAGCGGCGTGGGTCGCACGATGGCGTGGAGGTGTTGAGGGCGGGCCAGAGGCGATCAAATGTCGGGGATGAAGGTTGGCTGACGCGAGGTAGATGGAAGGGCAGAGTGGACAGGCTGCGGGATAGAGAGACAGGGTAAGCGATGGAGAGACAGGGGTGGAGAGGCGGGGAGCCGAGAGGCTGGGATGGCAAAGGAAGGGGATGGTGCAGCGGAAATGAAGTGGCGGAGAGTGGAGAGACAGGGGTGGAGAGGCGGGGAGCCGAGAGGCTGGGATGGCAAAGGAAGGGGATGGTGCAGCGGAAATTAAGTGGCGGAGAGTGGAGAGACAGGGGTGGAGAGGCGGGTGATGGAGAGAAAAGGGTAGAGGGGTGGGGATGCGGGGCACGGAGAGGAGGATGTACGAGAGGGAAACATTGAAGCAGGGGGTGGTGAGGCGGGGATGAAGTGGTGGGGGCGAGTGGCGAGGGGAGAGCGAAAAGGGCTGGACGGACGTGGAGTGGAGGATGGGGGACGTGAGGAAAGGAGAGGCGGGGTGGAGGTAGAGAGTGATGAAGCGGGAATGAATTGGTGGAGAGTGGAAAGGCGGAGGAGGGAGAGGCGAGGTGGAGGCGGGGATCACTGAGGCAGAGAGCGGTGAAGGGGGGGGCTGTGGTGGGGCGAGTGGAGAGGCGGGGATCGCGGAGAGGGGTAGAGAAGCGGGGCAATGAAGAGGCGGGGAGCAGAGGTGCGGTGTATGGAGAGGCGGGTATCACTGCGGCAGAGAGTGGTGAGGTGGGGATGAAGTGGCGGGGGCGTGGAGAGGGGCTGTGAGGGGAGCGAAAAGGAGCTGAATGGACGTGAAGCGGAGAATGGAGAGGTAAGGAATGGAGGGTCGGGATGAAGGCAGAAAGTGATTAAGCGAAAATGAAGTGGCGGGGAGTGGAGAGGTTGGGGAGCGAAGAGGGGGTGGAGAGGCGGGGATCACTGAGGCAGAGAGTGGAGAGGCGGGGACGAAGTGGCGGGGACTAGAGGCATGGCGGGGCCCGGTGAGGTGGGGAGCGAGGAGAAAGTAGAGAGGCGGGGAGCGGAAGGGCGGTGGATGGAGGGGCGGGGATCACTGAGGCCGGGAGTGATGAGGCGGGGGCGAGGAGGGAGACGGGGATGAAGTGGCGGGGGCAAGAGGAGAGGCGGGGAGCGGTGTGTGAGGGGAGCGAGGAGGTGGGCGAGAGGCGCGGCGCGCAGCATCTGGAAGAGGCGGGGGCTCGGCCGGCGTGAAGTCCAGGTGAGCGGGCGAGCCGATTTATCTCGGCCGCGATCAGGTGCAGCTGCTCGGAGGCTAAGTTTCATCGACGTCAAGGGCCGCGCCGCGCCGCGGGGAATGATCTATGGCGGCGGGCGGGCGGGCGGACGGCCCGCGATACATCACATCGGCGGCGGACTCGTACAACAGCCGTCAATCGTTCGTCTTGCTAAGCGCCGGGCTTCCGCGTCTGCTCGCAGCCTCCGCTCGCGCTGTGGAGAACTGCCGATGCGGTGCGGCGGGACGGAACTGGTACATGATCTTGATTCACGCTTCTGGACTTCTGGATGTCGTTCAATTGTATTGCTAGTGATATGTTAAACTGTTTCAATAGGGGAAGGTATTTAAAAGTGGGGGAAGTTTACATGACTGTCAAGCGAACTTTAAAATGCTAGGGAATAGACCAAATGTGTATCTCGAGACGGGATTAAATCAACATGAGGATATTAAGTCATCAAAATAAAATAAATTATTTGGAAAATTCTGTGTCATTGCATGCTCATGATAATGAAAATAGGTACAGAAAGCAAATATATTGATTATAATATATTTAAACAAAGCTGGAGGTAGGGTCATAACCATGTCAGTTTGTAAAACTTGCCTTATTTTGCCTTATTTTCTCGCGCTTTTGCGTTGCCTTATTTTCTCACGGTAGCTCAAGATAGTATCTGACGAACTACTCACAGAGTTTTCTTTTATATTTCTATTCATTTCTTCTAACAAATAATAGAAGTGGAAACGTAAAGTAATATTTAAGGGAAATACGTATTCCTTTTACAGCCATTAAAAACACCGACTCATTTGGAGCGGTGCATAATTAGCTTGCAATTGGACGTTACACTTCACCTTTCTATTCTAAATATTAGAGTTTAAAAAATAATTAATCGTGCGGGTGGTATTTAACACCCAACTCTACAAACGCCATATTATAAAACAAAACTATGTAGTTTGGATCGGTGTGGATTTGTATTCCCTTTCCAGTAAAATGTTCTGATCCCCCTGGTGAAAGGACATTAAAGTTTTCCTCTTCACTTTTCCTGGAAAGCTACGTCATTGTAGTTGGGATTGCCTCTAACATTCAACGCAACATTTCTTTCAAGTACTTATACTGAAGTATTTTCAATCATAATTAGTTAAGTGTGTTATGATTAGTTTAAGATTATTTTTTTATGATAAATGTTAGAAAACAAATTAGCTTTAGATTCATCACCAACATTCATTAAACACTCATCAATTCATTTATTAATTATATAATATTTAATATTTATATTTAATATTATATATAATGTATTATATATATTATATATTATATTTATATTTAATATTATATTTAATATTTTATATAATTATTTAAAGTGTGTACTATATATATAGTGTACGATGTCGATAGGGAATCTCACTCCTTTCTTAATTAAACACAACACATTCCACAATAATGATTCGTTAACTAAAATATTTACAATTCTGGTAGGATTCCAAAATTCTGACGGTCACTCGGCTGCAACTCCGCATTTCGTTAGGGTTGCCAACCAGCGTGGCAGATCTTCCCGATCCCACAGTAGTACATGGTATAATATTCCATTGGACATTTTAATGAAATTAATTTCACAAAACGAAGGCATAAATACTTGAATTTAATTATCCTGATGTCCAACTTCTCTGTTATTTTCACACCTATTGTATTGTAAGCGTCAAATTAAAATGTCAAGTCAAATTGAAATGTATATGGTGATACAGACCATTTACTTTAGGATTATGTGCAACTACTTACTGTTCGATTCTGTTGATTTTGATCAAAAAAGTAATAAGATTAGAGACTAAATATTGCTCAATGTAATTTAATATTTATTTTAAAAACATTGAAAAGCTATTGATCTAGTAAGTACTGCTTGATAAATGTATTTCAATTCGATGTTATACGTTGTTCTCTATTGCACTTGTAATTAGATTATTTGATACTTTGGACATCGAAATCCTTTTATTCCTGTAAAGGTTTGAGGACGGCAGGTATCTCACAAAGTCCACACCGGAAACAGTACCCCTATATTTTCGGACGAGTAAAAACACATATTGCATATTGTGACTACGTGTGTATGAAACATTTTGCTTACTTTTTTCATAGCACACAGAATACTGTTTCGAGAGAAGCTTTGTGTGAAGTAGTTGAATGGGAGATTTGGATTGAACTGCAGGGTGCACGACGTGGCAAAGAGATCCACATTGGCTGAGTACGTACCGCAGAGCTTGTGAACTAGTGGTCTATATCCAATATTTCCTAGAGTGGCCTGTATCCTATGGCCTATATACAATGCTTCCCTAGAGTAGTCTATGTTCTATGGTCTATATCCAATACTTCCTAGAGCGGCCTGTATTTTATTTCCTATAGCCAATACTTCTGTAGATGATGTTGGAGTATTATGATCGATCGTCATAACACGTTGATTGGTAAAACCACATTTGGGAGCAGAAAGAAACTCCCAACGTTTACAGCGAGAAACATAACCTTTTTGTTTCGATTAATGTTACCGAACGCGTCAACAGCTAGGGTCACTAGTCCCGTAAGTGTAGTGAACGTTTTATTCCGGGAGGTGGCAATGTTCTTTCCCTGTAGCATGGCGAGATCCGGCGCAGTCCTTCACATAGTTTTGCGGAGTATTCCTCCTCGAAGTATTTCCCCAAGCGAGGTATCTCCCCAGATGGGACGAACTCTTAAGTTCTCGACTGCCGTCCCGACGTGTGTGGCAGGAAGGTGCTCTGTGTGTCAGTGTGTGAGTAGGAATAGAGGTAAATCAAGGAAGAAGGAATGGTTGAGTGCGCTCAATGGCCGGTTGGAGAGGACTGCCACGGCATTCGCCTGGCATTTATCGGAGAATTTTTTTTATTATTGAGTGGCGATCTGTGTCAACCCTCAATCAAAGTTGTCCGGAGGACCACTGGTGAGATTCCACAGAAGGGACATTGTGAACTAGATGAGCTCTACTATCATCCTCTTCCGCACTAAAGACGAGCTTTTACTTTGCTTTTGAAACTCTGTTGCTTTGTTCAAATTTTATCACGGCAGGAAGAATATTGCAGAGAGGCATATACGAAATGTATAAAAAAGGAAATCATATAATGTACAAATATAAGCCAACAAAACCAAAAAGATGGCATTCCATGGTCTCCAGTCTCGATTATGTAATATTCGCTTGGAAAATAGGATAACAGAACAACTTCATGCCTTTACATTTCTAAGATGTGCCACGTGCCATATTTTATCTCGGCAATGTGAATACGGACAGTAAGAATGAAAGCTTCAATGTATGTAGCACTATTAAGAGAACTCTCAGAGGTAAAGTTAGTAAGACTACATTGCTCAAGTTTTATAATGTTATGGCAATGCCCTGTAGTATGAAAGTGAAAACTGGAGACTGGGTTATAGAACTTGTAGCAAAATTCAAGGAGTGAAGATTAATTTTTGAAGATGAGATTTAGAAGTTCCGAAAAGAGACTGAATATAAAACGAGATGATTAGAAGAACTCTTAGAATCTACAACGTATGAAAACGAATTATGTAGTAAGAAATGTGAAGATCATATAACGGGAATGAGTAATGAACGCCTTCCGTTTCAAGTGTTATATTTCACAGCTAGGAGAACAAGAAATATTGGGAAACTCAAAAGAATGTGCATCGATCGGAAGTCGCAACGGAAAAGCCTGTCTCATGCTTGACGGAGAAGAATAATTCCGAGAGAACTTTCCAAGTGTAAAACACGCACTTTCCTTCATTCTCTTAGCAAAAACATCAGGGGTAATTACAAAGGCTGAACATTTAGGCTGTCTTTCGTGGCCGCGCCCATACCGTCCAGAACTCTTAGAATCTACAACTTAAATTATAAAATCGAATTATGTAGTAAGAACCGGAAAGATCGTGTAATAATAATAATAATGAATAATGAACGAATTCCATTGCAAGTCTTATATTTCACACATAGAAGATGAAGGAATATCGGTATACCCAAAAGAACTTGCATCGAACTTGTATTGAACTGAAATCGCAACGGAATAAACTGTCTCAGACTTGAGGGGGGAGAAGAATTCCGAGGAAACTTTCCAAGTGCAAAACATCCTTCAATCTCGTAGCAAAAACATCGAGGGTAATTACGAAAGGATGAACATTGAGGCTGTCTTTCGTGGGTCGTAGCCGCGCTCGTACCGTCCACCAGCGGGGTCTGCGAAAACTCCCACACAAAGCGGCTGGGCCGAGAAGCGGTTGCCTCAGCGAAGACGAGGGCCGCTCTGAAGAGAGGCGGGCGGGCGGGCGCTGGCTGGCTCAGCCTCGAGCAAATATGTAGAGACCTGCGCGCCGTGGGCGGGGGCGGGGGCGGGCGGGCTCGCCGGCCCAGGCGGACGTTTAGCGTTCTTTCCCTCGCGGGACTTCCCCGCCCCCACCGCCGCCGCGCAGTGTGCCGGCTGCCAGAACCCTGCGGGCTACCAGTTCGACCAAATGGACGGTGTTATGCATCAACCGGCTATGCGACATCATACAAGTTTTGAGATAATCGTCTTCAAAGGTTTTATTATATTTTAGCTCTAAAAACTGTAATTTAATTGTGACATTCATTGACGCGCCAAACTACGCACAAACATGGGTGGAATATCTGGCGCTTACCTGCATAATGTGAAATTAAGAACAGCACATTTGAATATCTAGGTTTAGAGCCGGTTGTTGCAAAACATGAAATCCCTGATGTGACAGATGGCGTTTACATTTTTCATTAGTTATGAGGCTATTTTTAGAGATTTGGCACCAAAATTGTGCGTACACTTAGAACATGGTCCAATGCAACTGATGGCGTCCGTATCTCATTTTATTCAAAAACGGCACTTAGCCGGTTGATGCATAACACAGTCCAAATGTGGATCACTTGATCCTTATTGCGGACCAGGAGAGGTGGCTCAGGGTATCAACTGATGAAACTACCGTGTTTCTGGCCGGGAGGTGCTAACTTCGAGTCCATATGGTGGCAGGATTCTTGACACTAGCTGGAGAGCTAGATCGAATTTAGTCGTTTTCTGGGGGAACATTCTTGCAGCCGGCTGCTCTGATCGGTAGCTTGCCGAGATTTCTCCGATCAGCACCAAATATTTTTGTCCCCAATAACCTGCATAGAAATCTTATACATATTTTAGCCTTAAACGTAAACGTTTCTCATGTAGTAACAATACTGATTTAACCGGTATTACTTCGTAAGAAGAAAATATATTGTTATCGTGCGTAGGAAAACGGCAATTTTTCGACATAAAACGTTGATCATCGGGACCTGGTAACAAAAAAATGGATAAATCTTTATCCTTATTTGTGGTAAATTACCTCATCTAACATGTTGTGTAGTCAAAATCCATGTTTTGTGGATCTCTGATACCGTAAAATTGATTAAGTGCAAAACCTCTGTAAGTCGTTCCGTTTGTAATGAACGCTAGCGCCTAAATTGTTCGGATGAACTTCTGCAAAACTGATATTCCCTATTTCATTTGAACGATCTAGAGGCCCTGAGAGTTGGAAACGAATATTTTGATGTTTGTGGTTACTGGAACCGTAAGGCCACATTCTAAAGCAAGATAACTTTACATTTCCCTTCTAAATAAAAACATTAAAAAATAATGGGCAAATTTCAAGCACAACTCGGAAACCGTGAGTTACAGAACTTTCGCCCGAGGGATTTTTGTGAGCCGTGATTTAGAGAGTAAGATCCTCTGGGCTATTCTATTACATTCTGCGTTGTTTACCTATTGTGGATTCTCAATTTTACCTATTCAAAATTTCCAGAAGACAGAAGGGCAACTGCCGTTCGCCGCCGTGATGTTTGGGAAAGTATTCGTTACAAAAACTACTTCAAAAGAATCCTGACTTTCGCAGATGAAGGGGGAATGTGAAGAGAAGCGTGTGTAGAACATGTGGGGGGACGTCCATTAATTACGTATCGCAAATTTCGAGTATTTTCAGTACCCTCTCGTCCTTGTAACACACTTCCCTATTTCTATGTAGCGCATCGTAACGCTGCCCCAGACCCCCTCCCACCCCTTTTAGCGTTATGTAATTCATGGATGACCCCCTAGAAACATGCAGACACCTGTAGGAACCAAGTGAGAATCATACGGGTAACATGCGGAAAATATTTGGGATGTTAGGAAATTTGAACATGCGAGGTTTTACAAACCAAGCACAAAATTTCTTCAATGAAGTTTTGAATAAAGTACATCTAATAAAAGTTTTGTAAATTATGTTAATTATGTATATTTTCAAAAATGATGAATACAGTTTTTTTGCTTTCCTGTATAATTTTGTTGTTTTTTCATAACAAAATCTTCTAAGACTTACATTTCAGTGTCATTGCTTCAAGATTATTTTTAAGCAAGAGACAAAACTAAGTGACGGTACAAAATTGAGTATTCTAAATCTTACAAAACAAATCTTAAAAAATATGTACTTACAACGTGATTTTTCTTGTATTGTAAACAGCACAACGTGGACCCAAAAGCAAAACTAACCAGCCAACTCGAAGATAAAACTTTCTAAAAAAATAAATAAAAGGGATATCCTGCGAAAATACCAAGCAAAAATGATAGAGGTTTAATCACAAATTTTATATTTCACAACGAAATAAAATTAATATTTTAATTTTCAAGGATGAATATTTTGGATTTCAAATCTGTCATCCTACTACGCAGTATACGTATTGTCACCTTGTTGAGTCTGGAAACACCCAAAGGAGGAATTAAACAATATATTTTTTATTCTGCAACGAAACGTTTCCACACTATTTTCTCACACTCTTTCGGCTAAGATGAACAAAACAAATTTTCATTTATTTATAAAACACGGAAAGTGTATAAATAATGCATGCTTTTATTTTCGTTTAGGTCCACTATTTGCAAGATAGTTGTACAATATAGTGACAAACACAGTACATCGCGCTGTAATTTCCGGAACAAAACGACGCTGCTACATACTGGTTAACTAGTGGAAACATACCAATAATTTGACGGTAAGTGATCGAAAAGAAAAATATAGAAGAGATAGTCATTGACCTTTGCTCTTCATAAAACTCTAATCTTCGCTTCGTTAACTATAACCTTACACCCTCACGCCAGTCGATGCATTTGGTAGTTCGATTGATACTCGAAAATAATTGTTGAGCCAATACCACTTATCTTTCATTTGAGGAAACAAATCACGAATTTTATAGAAAAAACAACATAGGAAACGAAAACCTTTGAACCCAATGTACACGCTTTCTTTTGGCGAACAATTTCGGAGTTTCAGCGAACACGCGCATGCGCAATGTGGTTTCGGGGGCTGCAGAAGCTTGTTGGGTTCTGGTGCCATTTGAACTCGTAAGCAACGAGCATAGTACAGTACGTGTTACAGCTCGTACGGCATGTCAGACATGCTATAAGAATAATGGCGACTTGCTCTCACCAGTAAGTAATGTGACTTGTTCTACAACTCGTAGGTCATGTCTCAGATGACACACCAAAATCCCTAATTAACTCGTAGGGCGTGTCACAGATGCCCACGTATTTTGCTTGTATGTAAAATAAAGTTTTCATTGTTAGATAGATCCGGGATTCTATTCTATTTTTAAATAATGTTGACGCAATGATGTGAGAACAAGCTGATCCGGGGGAATGTCGAATCTCGGCTTCGAGCTGTGCAGCCTTTTTCCATTTTCATTTTAGACATTTATTACGAATTGTAGGACCTCGCAGTGCTCACAAACCTCCGACCGAAGAGTGCATTCATAGGTGGCATGTCACACATGCCCCACCAATGCAAAGGGTTAAATGTTTAGATGCCCACTAAGATTTTGAACGGAAGCCACTGTGGAGCGGTGTTGCCCCTGCCGCCGGGCGCGATTCGGCAACCCGCAACGCGTTTGAAGAGCCCGACCCTGGATTTAGTGGGCGGAATATTTAATCTCGCGAAGCCCTTTCGGCTTAGACATTCCTGCAGGAGGCTTTGCCGGGCGGTGCATCGCCAAGGAGATCGAACTCTCCAAGTGCTTCCGAATGAATTATTTACGTTGCTGGGGGTGTTTGGTATTAAAGAAGGCGTTAAAAGGCCCGACGAGGCCAATGAATTATTTGACTTGAGGTGAAGTGGATTCCATCGTCGTTTCCTTTGACCTAATGAGTTCCTAGTGATTGCGTTTTATAAACTTTCATGCCCTATTTCGTATTTAACTTGTCAGAGATTTTTCATGAACTCAAGAAATATCTTGTGTAGCATCCTTATTTTGTTTTACTTTCTCGCTACTGCTTACGCAGTATAGAGAAAGTTATATAATGCTGGTGGGGGGAAAACTGTGAATTTTCGTCACAAAAACATCAATTGCCAACAAAAACATCATGGTAACGAAAAGTTGATAAATCTAGTTGTTAAATATAGAATAAAATTCTTCTAACAAGTAATGTAGCAACAACCTATGTTTTGTGGCTCGTTGATAACGAAAAATTCATTGAGGACAAAACGTCTGTCGGTGAACAATGCTGGTGCCTAAATCATTCAGCCGATTTTCTCCAAAATTGATGTTGATGATTTTTTTGTTGATAGCAAAGGCCGGTAAAGAAAATTATGCTTGTCACATTTTCGGTGCACTGTCTGGTCATGTAGAGTTGTTTAAAAATACGAGTACTTAAGAGTAATTTTATAATTCTTGAAAATGAATATTTGAAATTTTTGCACTTTGATTTGGCGGGCTAATATTTTTAAATTCTTTTGAATTCTTAATTGTCGGAGATGGACATGGAACTATTACGATCTTTGTGTTTTATTTATTGCCAAAAACAGGTAAAAACAGCGGTCCGCACTGTGGGGAGAAATGTATTTTGTGAATGTTTCCTTAAATTCAGGGATCTCTGTGTCGTAACCCTAAAGCATGATAAATTCTGAAATCAGATGGAAACAAGCATTTGTTCCTCAAGTTGCATCTAGTTAATTGAAATTAGCCCAATTATGTATTCTTTCTTAAAAATAATTTTTTAATGTAATATGAATGCAAAATTGAAACAATTGAGTGCCATAATATTGTAGCAACGTTCAATCAATATTGTAATATTGCCATCTTATGCGGCGTTGCCATATAATGCGTCGATGGATATTTGAGAAGTTATTCTGAGAAGTTCATTGTTGTCAACGTGAATGAGAGATAACATACGACGACTTATTTAACGTTAATGTTACAATTGTTACTGGTATACATAAGGACTATCTTTTGTGGATTACACAAAATATTTTAAATAAACTTTTATATATATTATAGATAGTCATATTTATTAAATGTCATAACATATTTTTCTTCACATTATATCACAGTACAATATCATTGACGGTGACGAATCGTAAACTAAAATTCGTAACTAAAATTGTCATCAGCCTGATGATGGGGAAAAAATTCCTTCGAAAACTCAAACATTTTCTATGAAATTGAGCTTCAAATTTTGATTATTCGCATTTACAGTAGCGCTTAAACGTCGGTTTCTTAAAAACGGCTCCAAATTTTTCAAAGAATATTGCCATTTATGATGAGGTTTTACTGTTCTTTAATATTCTTAAAATAATATTTCCGTTCTACTAATAGGAAACCGAAAAATTAAGAAAATGTAAAAAAAAAGGGTGGCGATAGATGGCAGCCGGCAAAAGTATATGACAAGTCCGAATAGTTAAGCGAGACCAAAAGAAATAGAAAACTAATAGAGGAAAATCTGTGACATTCTGTAGCTCCACAAGTGTTATATTATTTCCAGTAAAGTTTTAAAATGTACTTGAAATGTATACCTGTATGCTTTGATGATGTAAGCGCCATTAAATCGATAATTGGAACAAACAATTGGCATTTGTCAGAATGTATATAAAACACGTCAACGCACGTGACATGACACACAACCTGCATCAGCAACTGAATGTTTCAGTAGAAAGCGTAGACGTGTGTGGGTGGATTCTGTACCTACTTCGCATGATGGGGGACTCAAATACAATAATCGCTGCTCCAAGTAGAAAAGATGAAGATGAAGTTTTGACTTCGAAACAAACTACGAAAGAAACTTCAGCTTTTAAGTGATTAGTAATGTTATATAATTTAATAGCTTGTGCTAATTATTTATAATGTGGCTTAGTTTCAATCATCAATATTCAAAATTCCTTATTATTCCTTAACTAACGTCGCTAGTTTGGGAAACATTCACAAATGCAATAAATCTAAATATTAACAATTATTTTAATTTTATTGAGTATTGAAAGCAACGTTATTATTTAAAATAGCACTAAGTATTATTTAAATTGTACATTGTTTAGAATATTCTGTAATTTTGGGACTTTTTGATACTTTGGGATAAACTGAGGAAAACGTATTTTTAAGTTTAATAAAGAAATGATATCATCTTCATAGAACTCGTGAGTCGTGTCGTCGTTGAGAAGCCCTCGTCGATAACTTGGACGTGTAGAGCAAACTGCATCGAAAACTAATGCAAATGTCCGTAAATGAAAGCGCATTAAAACGACACGAGAAATATAAAGAGAATTCTTCATTTCTTTGAGTAAAAGTTTTCTACCGCGACTTATCCTTTCTCTCTTTGAACTCGGCAGAAGTTCTTTTGGGTGGAAGAGACAACTTCAGATATTCATGGGAGACCTCCCACAAAAACCGCGTATCGCGCTGCTCTCCTGAGTATGGCAAATGTGCTTTAAAAGTTACGCACTGCATTCAAGGAAGAAATCGAACAAAACAAAGGATTGATTACAGGAGACCACCACTTTCCACCCCTCTTCTTCACGTCAATAAAATATAGCATTAAATTATAATCTCAAAACTCCCACTTATGTAGTATTCCTTGTAAGAACAATGCACACATTTTACAAGAAAAAATCGATTTTTGACCAATATTTGGGATTTATTTATACATTTTCCTCTGGAGTGCAGAGAACTTGTTACATTTTAATATTTACCTGCATTTCCTCCCCGAGAATTTTTATTGCTGAAGCAATAAATATTTCATTCGTATTTTATAGTATTATATTATTATTATTATTATTATTATTATTATTATTATTATTATTTTGTATAATTACACAAAACAGAAATATTGGATGTAATAGTGCGATGAAACTGGAAAACTAGGGTAAAATAAAATTAAAATATGATTTCGCACTTCACAATTCGAAACATCAAAACTCAATGTACAAGTACGTTTGTATTGTGGTTTAAAATCGCGTAAAGAACAAATTAGTTTTAAGCATCAGTAAGTATCTAGGTGCACGACACGAAGCGTATGTAATCATGCGAGGATCAAGCATGCAATCGCAACGTAAACAAGAACATCGATTGAACATCGATTAAGCACTGCGGCACGAATGTAGAGCCTACTTCTGAATTCCAAGCAGGCGGTTCATCTGCGGTGTCGTAAAATGCCGACGGAATCCAGACCTGTCGAGAACAAATTTTTACTTTCTCGCTACGGAGTGGAAAGTTACGTATTGATGAGAGAAAAAATGCGAATTTTCGGTAGAAGAACTCTTATTACAGGGCCCTGGCAATACAAAAGTGGATACATTTAGTCGCTAAATTTAGAAAAAAAGTCCTTTAACATGTGATGTAGCCAGAATTAACGTTTTGTGAGTCGTTGATAAAGAAAAATCGAATGACGGCAAAACGTCTGCCTGTCGTCTGTCCGTCCGTCCGTCCGTCCGTCCGTCCATCCATCCATCCATCCATCCATCTGTCCGTCCATCCCTCTGTCCGTTTGTCCGTCCGTCCATCCGTCTGTCCATCCATCCGTCTGTCTATCCGTCCGTCCGTCCGTCCATCCGTCTGTCCATCCATCCGTCTGTCCGTCCATCCGTCCATCCATCCGTCTGTCCGTCCAACCGTCTGTCCGTCCAACCGTCTGTCCGTCCAACCGTCTGTCCGTCCAACCGTCTGTCCGTCCAACCGTCTGTCCGTCCAACCGTCTGTCCGTCCAACCGTCTGTCCGTCCAACCGTCTGTCCGTCCAACCGTCTGTCCGTCCAACCGTCTGTCTATCCGTCCGTCCATCCGTCTGTCCATCCATCCATCCATCCGTCTGTCCGTCCATCCGTCCGTCCATCCGTCTGTCCGTCCATCCGTCCCTCCGTCTGTCCGTCCATCCATCTGTCTGTCCGTCCATCCATCTGTCTGTCCGTCCATCCATCTGTCTGTCCGTCAATCCATCTGTCTGTCCGTCCGTCCATCCATCCGTCCGTCCTTCCACCCGTTTGTCCGTCCATCCGTCTGTCTGTCCGTTCGTCCATCTGTTTTCAGTCCGTCCGTCCGTCTGTGAACAGCGGCAGTGGCTAAACCGTTCAGCCTATTTTCTCCAAAACTTATATTCCACAATCGATGTGGCTGATGTCGCGGCCCTTTGAACTTAAAACCAATATTTTAATTTTGGGGTTATTTTACATGAAGCTCCTGGTACATTTTCCAAATTTTCAAGAAATGGCTCCGTAGTTTTTTATTAAAATTGGTTTCTGATAGGGTGAAGGACGTTTAACAGAATGGTTCAGATCTCACGATCGTTAAAAACTCTGATTTTTCGAAAATTGCAAAAATTCCAAATTGTTTCGGAATCTTCCAACAACTAAAATATTAAAGTTAGAGATTTTTTGCCCTAATGAAATCTGTTCCTTAAAAATAGGTTTTGAAATAAAGTCATGTTCATTTTTTCGAAAATCTGAGTACTTTTCGCGTAACTTTGCGTGAAAATATGAACGAGAAAGTTCGTGCTCTTTTTGCACCACTAGTTATTCCTTGTTACTATCGATGACCGAATCATTTCTTCTAAAATGCTAAGCGTCTCCTTGCTTCACTCATTCAGCTCCCATACTCCGAGTTAAAACACCACGTTATTCCTAATCAATTTTACAAAATGTTAAGACAGTCATGCATGTGTTGACTTGATGGAAAAATCTTTAGAAATTGAAGTAGCAACCAAAACAGGAAACGGAAAGTTAAAGTATAAAATATGTCGTATAATGGTACAATAATACTAAACGCAAACTTTCGAATGGAAAAATAGAATTTCGTTAGTCACTTACTTGCAACCAAACCAAATTTATTACTTAGCTAGTAAATTCATCTCTAATCTGAAAATCCCAGTCGTACTTACCAGAAAGAGTATGTTACGCACCTTTAATATGTGTTGTTTATTCCAGAAAATGTGTGTTGAATGAATTGCAGACTGTATATTTCCATATTCTGAATTTTAACTTCTCGGTCATTTTGTCTGCCTCGTTGCAGTGTCGTAGAAGGCTCAGTTCCATGAAACGAAACAAAAAATGTTTTGTCTTTATACGAGTATGAAAATAATACTAAAAGTAATGAATTGTAACGTGACTTAACAAACGAGAAAATGAAACGTTACAAAACTAAGCACAATAATGTTGAATCGTCATTTTCAGGCTTGTAAAATTTTATATTTTATATTAACAAAACAAACCACAACTTGGGAAAATGAGAAATACAAATTCGGAATATCTTTTGTGCCGAGCAGTTACTTCGCGAAAAATAGGGGTTGAACCTCGGACGAGCAATATTCAACTCTTTTTAATAACCGTGTCAGCTGGGCGCAAATGCAGGTACGTATATTGCATTATCTCGGCAGGAAATCTACATCTCTGCCGTCGACCAACTTCAACTTACCTAGCGCGCAGTCAGTTCTCGCAGAAAACTCTCCCTAGAGCACTTTTTTTTTCTGTAGCGCACGCGGCCCGCTTTGCTTGCAGCGAGTTGGACTGTCCGACATGCGGTCGGTTGGTCGGTCGGTGGGTCGTGCTGGGAGTCAGTCGGTCGGTCGGTTGGTCGGTCGGGTTGTGCCGGTTACGAAGTCCCACGCTCGCCGGCCCATCTTCCGCCCAAGAATTTCATTTTCCGGAAATGGACCATAGCGGCCCCAGGCCACCGAGATGTTGTAAAGGCTGGGAAGCAGTGGTGGGTGGTAGCTGCGAAGAGGCAGATCTGGAGGAGAGAAAGGAGAACGGAGATCTGGGGAGGAAGGAGAGGATACGTTGATGAGAGGTGTGGTGATGGGAGATGGTGAAGGTGAATACGATGCTGGTGATGGAGTAGAAAATGTTGGAAGTATTGATTAAGGCGGCGGTAAAGGACGAAATGTAAGCGGTGAGCGCAGCCTGAGGTGATGATAGGCCTAGACCCTCGAAAATTCAATTAGTCTTGAAGGCGGTATTAGGGTACATTGTGCACAAGTTGGTGAAGGTGTACGAGCAGATGGAGATGGAAGCACAGCAAACTCGGTGGGTAGAGAGAACAAGGTCTAGTTTGAATATGGTGGAGGAGGAGGTGGTAAAGACCAATACTGAGGAAGTGAAGGAAGATAAGATTATGAAATCCTTGATTAAGATATTTATTTAGGACATAGGAGAGGCGCAATAGAGAATCTAGCGATAAGTTATTTGGCAAAGGAAGGGCTGACTTCCTGGAGATAACCTGGGAATGGTGATGACAAACTTTATGTGAATGTGGAGACTAAACGACAAATAGTGTCAAACGATTTGGAAGACGATGGAAAGTATTTAAAAATGTTTTTGCTTCCAGTTGTATCTTTTAGAAATATAGTTAGAAATATCTTTCGTTGTCAACCACATATATTTGTTTTATTTATTTCTATGTTTTTCATTTATATAAAGTGCTTATTAATATTAATCAGGTACAATTAAATAAAACCTCTTTGTTCTAATCATTTAATTTAATTTACATGGTTTATGTAACTACGGATTTTTGTCCTATGTACTTAAATGTTTGTGTCTGATGTTTCTGTCTGCTACCGGAACATGTTACAATTCTTTCACTGATAATAATCTAGAACGTTTGGTCAGAAGAAATCCGGTTCATGAAGTAATTCAATAAGACAGCTGCCGCCATACGCATGGAGAAAGAAGTGAAAAATATAAAATGGAAGAGGTGGTGTAGTTATATTTTGGAAAATCATCACCTATGATTTTGTAGAAAACACCCACGTACTGAATCTTAATATTAATAGGGAATTGACAAGGAAAATATTACGGAATTAGCAAATAAGACGCAAACTGCAGCATTTGAGATCACCGTCAGTACATTCTTTTTTTTGGCGTTGAACGAGTATAGTGTAAAGAAATGAATAGCAGAGATAGAAGCAGCAACGATGTAGACTGGGAAAGGCGATCATTAATTTAAATTATGGAGAAGATTGCGGTTCTGTCATCGATAAAATCAGTCAATATAAAAATACTGATAGATAAAAAAAGCTATCAATTAACATATGTTATCTATTTGCAGCAATGAGGAGGTATTTATCACCAGATGGGGGGGGGCGGGAGGGAGGGGGCCAGGACATTGGAAGAAGTCGCTTCATTTTGCCACTTTTGTAAGAATATCCTTTTTTAAAGTTTTTCAAGCGCGTATTTATATAATAATAATAATAATATTTATTTCCTGGTAATGAGCTTTTGCTCGGTGGCAGGGTTTATACAGAACATATAGATATACAAAGACAAGTTAAAAAACATATAAGGAAAGTACAACTAAATAACTAAGAAGACACATAACATATACATATTTGGCATCACATGCAATTCCCTAAGCGATTCCAGAAGCAACGCACACTAGAGAGTAAAGTCGCTAGTGCTGCAGCAGGTAGATTGTTCCAGTCAGTTATTATTTATTGATGAAGAAAGTTGTGGACATTTATCTCGAACGGCGATGTCCTACCATCACAAGAAATCCTGTTTCAAACCTCCCCCCATAAACCTCCGTTGTTAAGATATGCCTGTCTCTAGTGTTCAAAACCTTGTGGTGACTATTTACGGTAGCTAATAGATGATTTTTGTGTTTTTAGGTATTGATAACTCTATCGCTATTATCCATGTTGATGCTCATTAGAACCTTCTCTGCGACATGAACAAGCCATCACAACTGCCCCGCTCGAATCTAGCCCTCCGTTCTCGAATCTAGCACCGCCTCCGCCTGCATCGAGGGTCCCAGCTCACAGCCTCCTGATGTAGACGAAGTGGTGACTGCGATTCTCCTGAAAGATAGGTGACCCGCATGGCTCCTCCTGCTGGTTCTCCTGCAGCGAGTGACGGCAAATTGTAGCAAAACCACGTTACATCGATGCTTCGTTAAAAGGTTTTCGATGACGATAAAAGCATCGACAAAATGTTTAAAATATCGATGATGCAAATACGATGAAACATATGAAAGTAAACGGTCCTGGTTGTAATGTGATGCATAACATTAGTTTAATGTATATTCTGCCTTAAATTTGACTGTCATTTTAACTTATAATCTATGTTCTATGTAGTCAAGATCCAAAATTCAGTTTAACAATATTATCGCGTAACAAATAATCAAAAAAGGTAGTAACACCGGAGAAAGTTTACGAGTAGCAAACGGTTTCGTGCCGTATGGGGATCGACAACAGTTACTGTTGTTAATGGCTGTTGATTGCGAGTAATTAACGCGTTACGGGCCAGGGCCCAACAGCAGCGTTCCGGCCTCGCGGCCATGTCTTACGGGGTACGTGTGGTTAGTACAACGACATCCCAAAGCCGTATTCTGGTCTTGTCAACCTCAGAAGTGAGCTTTCTCATCGTCACACAGCAACATATACTGGGACATTGCAAAGAAGACGCAAGCTATAATCTTTCCCGACCGAGAATCGAGCCCGGGGTCGCGTCATGGAAAGCGAGCAGCTGACCAATGATCGAAACCGCGTGGATCTAGTGTTATATTCTCCTATATTATTTCAGTAGTATACCTTCCTTTTGAGGCCCTCGCACGCCACCAATCGTTATAAATAAGATCTCTAAAGAAAGGCAATTTCAGAGACGTGACGAATTGCACTTTGACTTTAACAATATTAAGGATTTGTTTAAAAAAACATCTAAATATTCCTGTAAAATGCAATCCGCAACGCACGTCAGGTGTTTTTGAGTCTATAGCATTAAATAACTCCTAAAAGAAGGGTTCTATGACCTTAAAAACTACAATTCTGAGGTCAAAAACCCCAAAACAAACTTTTTTCACACCGTAATCTATAGTATGAGATATTCTTGACCATTCTATTACATTTGTGCTGGTTCCGCGCTCCTCGGTCCTACCCCACCTGTTCAGAGCCTTCAACTCTATGTCAAATTACTAATTACTTGGTAGTCTATGGGACTGAATAACACGGGTGTACCTCTTTGCTCGATAATAAATTTAAATACGAATAATTTGTATTGACAAAGGTGTAATATATTGTTACCGATTACAAGATGACATGTACAACAAGTAACGGAGGATAAGAGGGTCTTGAAGAAAAATATGTATTCAAGGCTTAATATGGAAATGGAAAAACAAGGAAGAGGGTGGGGTTTAACACGCGAGTGTTCTCGCACGGGTGCGCTAGTTAGCTGTGGTAATTGAAAAGCCATGCGCTTCCATCGCTATTTCTAGCGCGACCAAGACAGTGGTGGGTCCAGGGGCGACAAAGGCTACATGGCCTAGAGCGTTCGCTTGTTACCTTCCTTTATTTAACAAAATTAATTCAAATTGTTAAAATTAATAACAGTTAAATAGTTAAAATTAAGTTAAAATTACGTAATTATTTATTCAGTAATATTGTACAGTATCATGTATACATTACATAAATAATACACAATTTAATAAATATGTTTGTTATTTAACAAAAATCTGTGATGGCCCCTCCCAAAATGATCGGCTGGAACCGCCGCTGGTCCACGAGGATGCACATGAGGCTGCGAGCGAGGTGGACGTCGGCGCAGCAGCCGCTGTTCGGAAGCGGCGGCGAGCTGCGTGGGGTTCCGAAGCGCCGGGCGGGGCGGGGGGAGGGCGTGCGGTATTTATACTCGGGCCGCGGAATCTCGGCCCCCGGCGTCATAAGCGGAGTAAAAATACGGCTTCGAGCGGCGCCCGCGCCCGCGCCGGCGCCGGCGCCGACGCCCGCCACGGCGCGGCCAACGCCGTCCCGGCGACAGCGCCCCGCACAGCCTCCACATTTTCCTCCACCGACCCACACCGCCCCTCGCCGCCGCTCAATCGTCGTACACCGCCCCTCGTCGCCGCTTAATCGTCGTACACCGCCCCTCGTTGCCGCTTAATCGTCGTACACCGCCCCGCGTCGCCGCTTAATCGTCGTACACCGCCCCTCGTCGCCGCTTAATCGTCGTACACCGCCCCTCGTCGCCGCTTAATCGTCGTACACCGCCCCTCGTCGCCGCTTAATCGATCGTACACCGCCCCCTCGTCGCCGCTTAATCGTCGTACACCGCCCCTCGTCGCCGCTTAATCGTCGTACACCGCCCCTCGTCGCCGCTTAATCGTCGTACACCGCCCCCCGTCGCCGCTTAATCGTCGTACACCGCCCCTCGTTGCCGCTTAATCGTCGTACACCGCCCCCCGTCGCCCCTTAATCGTCGTACACCGCCACCCGTCGCCGCTTAATCGTCGTACACCGCCCCTCGTCGCCGCTTAATCGTCGTACACCGCCCCTCGTCGCCGCTTAATCGTCGTACACCGCCCCCTCGTCGCCGCTTAATCGTCGTACACCGCCCCTCGTCGCCGCTTAATCGTCGTACACCGCCCCTCTTCGCCGCTTAATCGTCGTACACAGCCCTCGTGTCCGCTTAATCGTCGTACACCGCCCCTCGTCGCCTGCTTAATCGTCGTTACACCGCCCCTCATCGTCTCTCGCCGCCCCTTATCGCCCCTCACAGCTCCCCGCACCGCCTCCACATTTTCCTCCACCGACCCACACCGCCCCTCGCCGCCGCTCAGTCATCGTACACCGCCCCTCGCCGCCGCTTAATCGTCGTACACCGCCCCTCGCCGCGCTCAGTCATCGTACACCGCCCCCCGTCGCCGCTTAATCGTCGTACACCGCCCCTCGTCGCCGCTTAATCGTCGTACACCGCCCTCGTCGCCGCTTAATCGTCGTACATCGTCCCCCGTCGCCGCTTAATCGTCGTACACCGCCCTCGTCGCCGCTTAATCGTCGTACACCGCCCCTCGTCGCCGCTTAATCGTCGAACACCGCCCCCCGTCGCCGCTTAATCGTCGTACACCGCCCCTCGTCGCCGCTTAATCGTCGTACACCGCCCCTCGTCGCCGCTCGATCATCGTACACCGCCCCTCATCGTCTCTCGCCGCCCCTTATCGCCCTCACATCTCCCCGCACCGCCACTCATCACCCCCCCCAAATAGCCCTGCACCAACCCACCCAAATAGCTACACACCGCCCCTCATTTCCCCCACATCTTCCCACACCGCCCGTCATCGCCCCCCCAAATAGTCGCAGACCTCCCTATACCGCCTTACTCCGCCGTACACCACTCCACAACGCCCTACTCCACCTTACTCCAACTCACTCTACCCCACACCATCCCACACCGCCCTACAACTCCTCACAACGCCCTACTTTACTCTACACCACCCCATGCCGCTCCACACCGCCATATACTGCCCCACATTGCCTCACACCACCCCACATCGTCACGTAATGCCCCCACACCTGTCTACACAGCCTCATACCGCTACTCGTCGTCCCCACATCGCCCCACACTGCCCCTCATCGCTCCCACATCGCCCCCAAATCACCCAACATCGGCCCTTCATCATCCTTACATCGCCCCACGCCGCCCCACATGGCACACCCCCCTACTCCGCTCCAGTCCGCCCCGACCGACCCCACAACGCCCTCACCGACCCCACACCGGCCCCAAAGCGACCCACATTACCAAAGACTGACCCACATCGCTCTACACTTCCCCACACCGCTCTTCGCCGCCCTGCTCCACCTTATACCGCCCTCTACCGACTTACTCCGCACTACACCGCCTCACACCGCCCCCACCACCATCCCCCTACGACACTCTTCACTGCTCCGTTGCCGTCACCGTCGCCGATTCAGCCTCTCCCGTCAACCAACGCCGACGACTTGCAACCACTCTTTCTCTCGGCGTCCCCCCCCCACAGTGCCATCCCCACGGCCAGCACCACCCCCATCCACACTTCCAAACCACTCCTACCGCGACCGTCAGTGCCATCGACGCCTGAGGCACCATCTCCTCCAATGCTACCGACGTCCTTTCAAACCACCGGCATTGCCACATTGTTATCATCGAGATTTCTCAATTTTTCAAAGAACATCAGGCTCGATTGGAATACTGTTTACATTCTATTCTTCTTAGCTTTACCTTCATTAAGCATTTGTCAACCCTTATAATACAGTAGTGTAGTGATACAGTGCTGGAATGGGGATGCAATACCAGTTCGCTCAACCCCAGTTCCCCCGCGCGCAGCATTTTAATAGCAAGTGCGTCTGGCTGGGGGTAGACCTTCATAAAGAGCGACCTCCGGCCACGGCGCCCGCCGATCGCTGACTGAGCGAAGCCTGCACGCGGCCCCGCACGGCCAGGGGGCGAGGAGGGCCGGGACGAGCGAGGCGGGTGTGGAGGTGGCGCGCGGGCTGGTGTGAGCCGAGCCGAGCGGAGCCGGGCGGGCCGGGGCGGAGTGAGGTGGGGAGGGGCGGAGCGGAGCGGGGCGGGGCGGGGCAGGGCAGAGCAGGGCGGGACGGTCGGGGCAGGGCGAGGTGGGGCCGGGCGGGGCGCGGTAGGGTGGAGCGGGACGGGGCGGGCGGGGTGGAGCAGGGCGGGGAATGGCATGGCGGGGCGGGCGGGGCAGCGGCCTCGCGCCGTCAAAGGGTCGGCGAGGCGCGAGGCGCTGCGTTGCTGTTTGAATGCGGCGGCGGCTGCGCTGGCTGCGCCGGAGCGGCGAGCGCGCGAGGGGAAGAGGCAGCACGCGAGGGCAAACGCACTGCGAGGGAAGGAGGGAGGGGGCGGCGGAAGAAGTGGGCGCGGAGATACGGGAACGTTGCAAATACACGCTGAGCTAAATGGCTCACTGCATCAACTGATGTCAGTGCAATGCCCCTGACCGGAAAGTCCTACGCGGCAGGACCTTCTGCACGTTTCCGTGGTTTCTCAGATCAACACCAGGTGAATGCCGGAGCAGTACCCTAACAAACGGGCCACGGACCGCGCGCCATCCTTGTCGTATCCTGACCCTTTACACATACACACACAGTAACATACACTGCACTACCACACATGTCGGGAGACAGGTCGGTGGCTTAGAGCACGTCGCGGCTGGGATGGTGCCTCCTGGTGGGAGATACCTGGTTGCGGAAAACCCCGCTAGTCGACGGTAGCTCGGCGCCGGATCTCGCCATCCAGCCGGGGAAGATCACCGCCACCTTCTGAGGAGAAAACATGTACCTTAACCGGGACTTATGACCTTAACAGTTGATGCGCCCGAAATCACCAACACTCAACCAATCAATGAAGACAGGGGAAGGTGAGAGCTGGAGAAGCACGAGCGCGGGAGAGCAGGGGCGGCGCGAGTCGGGTGGAAGCGGTGTGTTACAGGGGGGCGTCAGCAAACATGAAAGCGATCGCCAAGCGACAGCGCGTGGATCAGTCGGAAGAGACCGGGATTGTTGGAAGAGAACGCTACACGCCGATGTGATTCGGAAGGGAAAGGACTGTGGAATAAGCGATCATGCATTTTCGATATAGCGAGGGGAAAATTAAAGATGTATTACATATAGAAGGAACATTTCATTGTTTGGGAAGAAGTGTAGTCGACCGTACTGTTATGTTGAGATAAAGTTTTGAAAGGGTTTCAATAAAATACAGCAAAATCTGAAGGAACTTAACACATTGAGTGTAGACATAAGTACGATACTGTCGAACTTCGAAATATCAATCTCAAACGGAAACGCGAAGATGATAGATAAATGTGAAGAAAAAAATGGAAGAAATGAGATATTAGTCATTCAAGTTATCGAAATTTGAAATATCAAGATACAGGACTCCTCGGAATATCAAGGCATCGCAGTGACAAAAGTTCCAGAAGCCAAAGATTTGGAAATATTATGGAACTTCGAATATTCAAGGCGTAGCGGTTTTCGAAATACGAAGGTATCCGAGTTCCGAAAGCTTGCTTTCCCGCGGAAGACGATTTGTCGAAGTGTGAGCCACGCAGCGGGAGCCAGAGAGCTGCGAGTGCGCTATCCGAGTGCGGAGGGCGATCGGCTACATGAAAGACTCGGCGGCCGGCCGTTGAGCGGAGCGGCGCGTGGCGGGGTGAAGCGGGGTGAAGCGGGGCGGGCCGCCCAAGAGAGCTTGTGAATCACCCCCGCCCGCCGTTCGGCCGCTCGCGTCGCTTCGTGCGGCCACTCACGGCCGGCGCGGCGCCCGCGGCGGCGGCGGCGGCGGCCGACTGCGCACAGTGGCCCGTGCACGAAAACCTGGAGGGAGAAAATTACAAATGTAAATGTAATTGGATGGTTTGCGATTGTATCATGTAATAGATAGAACTGTAGAAATGTGAAAACATAAGTGTATTTTATACGCGTACTACATGATGATGATGATGATGGTGGTGGTATAAGCCCTTGAATCCCTAAAAGGGCAGCGGTCGATTGCCAGAACACATGGTTGGTTCTGCTTATCTCTTTAGGGGAAACAGTTCTTAACTGTTTAAACGCCCTATACGGAGAATGGAAATCCGCCCAGAATATTGTTTCATGTTGTTTATTACTTATTCTCCAAGACAAATCAAATGAGGGACATTTACTAATTGTGGAACTCTGCAGTCATTATTCCTTGCCAACAAAGAGTTGAACACGTTTCTGAAAACCATATTTAAATTGTTTTATATTTAGCAAGACCTAGACCTTTATAGATGTGGGGACCGCCGATGAGGATTCGTACGGTCCTGAGGATGGTATTGGAAACTCATTTCGCAACATTGACAACTAAATGAAATTGGTGATGTATCGCATCTTCATATATTGATTTTTATCCTCGTTTAACCACTCAACGTTCGAATCTCGCTAAACTGTATTTTCCGCGTCCATTTTCTGGCAAGTGGCTTCCCATGGTAGAAAGACGCGGTGGCTGTGGCGTTGGAGGCAGCTCACGCCAGGGAGGCAAGGAAACGGCAAACGAGCTAGTGGTGCTACAACAGCACACACTTTCTCTATAATTTCTAACTTTTGGAGTTTTCAAAAATTCATACATTTAAACGAAAATGACACCCAAAATGACGAAAATGATTTCTTCCGTTTTGTTTCTTCACATTTTTTCTATCATCTTCTCGTTTCCGTTTGAGATTGATATTTCGAAGTTCGACAGTATCTTACCTATGTCTACACTCAATGTGTTGTATTGATTTGATCAATTAGATTTTGCTGTATTTCATTGAAACCCTTTAGAAAAGATTTTGTTTCAAACAAATATTTCTATGTTCACATTTGTAGTTTTGCAATGTTACCTTTTTGCAATTTTCGAATATACACAGTTAGACAAAAATGGGAATAGCGCCATTTTTACCTTTCTTTAATATGCACAAGCAGAAATTTCAAATAAAAAGCCGTTTTTCAAATAAGTTAAAAAATCTTTATATATCACGCAAAATTACGCGAAATCTACTCATATTTTCCAAAACATTGTTCATGACGTTATTTGAAGATCTGTCGATAAAGGATAAATTTCATTAAAGAAAACATCTGTAATCAATATTGTAGTTAAAAATCCTACGTGTCCAATGTAGGAAAATATCGAAAGAAAATTCAACTATCAATTATCGAAAAATCAGGAATTTCAACAAAATTAGACATGCACCATTCTTTGAAGCGTCATTTACGCTATCACGAGAAAGTTTACTCCAAAAATTTGGTTGATTGATCAGAAAATCTTGAACGTATTATTGAGGCGTTGTGTAAAGTACGCCCAACTTCAAAATATAGTGTTTAAAATCCAGAGTCTCGAGTTACTTTAAATCGACTAGGGCATAAAATAATCAGAAAATCAGCTGAAAGGTTTCGTCGCTATCGTTGACCGTAGACACACATTTTGCTGACAATCTATTTTTCGGGATGAAGAATCCACAAAACATGCATTCTGACTTCACAACATGTTACATTTTGGGGAAATAAGATTTATCAATTCTTTCGTAACTACGGTCAGGCAATACGAGTTTTCTGTCGAAAATTCGCCGTTTTCAGGCGCACAACCCGATATGGCTCAAATGCGCACAAGTGGAGTCTCTCGGCGGTCGGCGTTGGCGGGGCAAAGGAGCCGGCGGCGGCAGACGGCGAACAGTGGGCCATGTGGCGACAACGAAGGACTAATATCGGATTGATTGATTGATTGGTGATTGAGGGCGCGTCAACTGCTGAGATCATTAGTTCCGCAAGTGATGTGCATATTTTATCGGGAGGTGACAGAGGATTTTTTTCTTAATTTAGCAACTGAATTTATCCACTTTTTTGTTTGCTGGTCCAGTAATAAGAGTTTTTCTGCCAAAAATTCGACGTTTTTTTCGCGCAGCATTACATACATTTTTCTCTACTCCGTAGCGAGAAAGTAAAAATAACGCTGGGGGTCCATGTTGATACCGCCCCTAATTGGTATGCAACTGTTAGGTTTGCGAATGTCGTAGAAGAACCGAAATTTAAGGGGGTAGCTACAGTTAAAACATGCTAATATTTCACAAATTAAAAATTTGAACAAAACAACATTTTTGCTCCAAAACTGTTCATCCTTTCTTACCCAAAATTTGGAACTGTAAAGATTCACATACTGTAGTTCCAAAAATTGATCTATCAAATAAAAATTCAGTTTTTAAATATGTTAATTTGCCATACAAAATGACGGTTGCAAAATGTGGAGGCTCTTACTGTTTTAATGATTAATAACATTATTTTCAAAATTTTGCTAAAATTTTTATTTACATCTGTAGAAATATACTTGGGCTACAACTTGCAATAAAAATAGCAATGATTGTAAAAGAATTTGAATTATTTGTTTTGTTTTATTTCTGACACATTGAATTTTATACATTTTTCATCTATAATTAATTGATTATTTCTGATATGTGAAGAGTGACTATGTTGAAAACAGTTGAATCTGTAGCTATGGGTAACCGTAAGAGATCTTGAAAATTTGAGAGATATAACATGATTAGAAAAAACGTTATTTGTAAAACCCATTTAAAAATTAACTTCCAGATAATTTAGTTAATGAAGACTTAGTAACATGTGTTGCATAAACGTGCTGCGCATAAGTTAAACCCTCATAACTTCTAAACAAAAATCGGTATAAACCTATTTTTTCACTGAAACTAAGAACAAAATATACCCTTTTCAAATAAATAAAAAACAAAAATTTGAATTTTTGTGCCGAGTAGCTACCTCTTTAAACCTCTTGATACCTCGAACTATTCCGCCTGCTTCGTCCTCGCGTCGGCTTCTGGCGACGGCGTCGTAGCGGTGACGCCGGGGAACGGGTGGAAATGCCCACGCTGCAGTCGTCGGTCCGTGCGATTCTGTGGACGACTCCGCACAAGTAGCGGGCAAAACCTTAATTAAATTCGTTAAACTTGTTGTATCCAGGAAAACACTGAAGTTTCATAAACAGAGTTTTTATTTAACAAAAGTAGCAAGGCATACTTTAACAATCCGGTAACCAAAGAATTAAACCAAATAACATATCCAGGTTACCGTTTACCAATAGATGTCCACAATACAAAGCCGTTTCAACAATATACCAGAAGAGAGTCTAAGGTCCGATTAAATTAAGAAGGTGATTGACATTTGTGAGTGGAGGGGAGCGACGTTGCCAGGTCGCAAACCACTGAGCACGTGTTACCGGAACACGAAAACAAACACTTCAAAAACTACGTGTAAAAGTGTAAAAAATACGACAAAAGCTTAACCTCAACGCAACTCATCACAACACAGTACACATTGCGCGCGCAGCACAGGCAGAAACGCGGGCGGCGTGGCGGCAGGGAAGTCGCTTGCGATGCTCAAACGTTCCCCGTGTTCGGCAGAGGCAACTGAGCGACCTGACACGTCACGTTTTGTCTCTCTGGTTGGCAGCTGCCATGGAAACGGAAGAGGCGTCCTGACGTCACACAGAACTGTCAATCACCTTCTTAATTTAATCGGACCTTAAAAACACAATTGCCGGGTCTAAAAATATCGCCTTTTCAATAACTATATCACTTCGCACTCCGAACTCCACAAGAACACTGCCTATTTGCTCGGCGACGGGGCCCGCTTTTATTCCCCCCCCGGCGGCATAGCCTCGCATCCATTCCGGGGCTTCGCTAGCTGGCTGCCTCTTCTCCATTCGCCCGGTCTTGTTACGGTCCGTTGCTCCCCGTGTTGTCGCCGAGTGCTGGCGGTGCGGCGCGCGATTCAATTCGCCGCGCACCACCATAACAAAACTAATCAACAGGAAATATCGCAAATCAAAATACGTTACATCGACTTACTGTAGAATAAAGAAGACTCATTTGTTGGCTAATAAAGGCATTCACCGAAAATGAGAACAATCAAAAAATAAACCCACTTCCTAAAATACAGGAAGAGCTGTAAATTAATGGATCAGTTTGAAAACGATGATGTAATTGGATATAAACAGTGAATCTGATTTACGTTATGAAAAAACTGGCTGAAAACTACAATGATATATTGTCTTACCAGATGCATTATATATCACAAACAAGAACTGAGAAATCTTAGGAATAGGTGTTTTCCGGAGTAGGTCAGTGCGGCCTAATTTTTCCTAAAGATATATAACATCTGTGATGATTGGGGAACTCCTAGTAAAATTGGGCCGTTCTTTCCGACTTCGTTGATTTGTCGTATATTTTCCAAATCACATCTGTGATAAGGATAACTATGGTAATCGTGAGTTGATGACTGCTGAAAACTCCAATATACATAAATCGAAGAAGTGATGTGAGCGGCCAAGTGGATCGAAATATAAAACACTCCTCATACAGTTGAAATAGTTGAAGACCTTGGGGCAACAACATGCCATGAGACACTTCTCATGAAATTGAGATATTAGTATATTTCGGTGTCCTATAGTTGTATCTAAATCTTGGATTTTTATCTTGAAGATTCGCCGCAAGATGGCAGTGTAATTCATAAATCTGGAATGTTCTTTATTCCAATGTGTGGAATGCAATGTCTAAACCAGCGCTTGCCAACTCACTGCTCTGTGACGTCACAAAAATCTGCTCTGATTCGAGGCGCGGAGAAAAGTGGGTACCCGACGCAGCGAGGGAGTACAGTGTTCCAATGATGGTACGTAAGTGGGGGAACAGATTCGCTCAATAATTACGTTTTTAAATGATAATTATCAGTTTATGATCCAGTAAATGAGGTTTAAGATTCAGTAAAACTATGAAAAATTAAAAATAAAATATAGAGTAAGACGTATTACATAACCTGTTACATAACTTAAAACAATATCCGTCTTTGTTTATCGTAAATAGTACTGTAATTCGACTTCCATTTTTCTGACACAATATTTTTGGAGAAGACTGTTTTAACGTTCTATTACAATAATATTTTATACAGTGTTATATAATCTAACAATTTTAGTTCTTGTCGAACCTATAATTAATGTTTACCCCGGGATGGGTCATGTGGGAGAATTTGGACTCCAGGCTTGATTATTTCATGTATAGTTTTATTTGAGAATGTTGTAAATTTTCGTGATTTTTAGTACCCTTTTCCATAATCTTCTATACGCAAAATTCTTTACTCATCTCAAGGTTACAGGCTGTCAGTCAATTCGCAGAAATTATTTTCACCTCGCGGATTTCTGTGGTCGCAAACTTGCAATGTCTCTGTAGGTCGAACTTTTTAACATACTGCAGTTCTTTTGTACACACTAAACACTTCGCTATTGTTACGGTATTTGCAAAAGGAAACATTTCTTTCCAAATCGAATGAAAATTAAGGTAGGTAAATGTGCTCTCATGTTGCCTGAAACACAATGTCCCACTGCCAAGGCTGTCGATCTCTCCCTCCGTTTTTCCCCCCTTTGCTCGCACTGCCTCTCCGAGTGTTTTCTCGCGCAGGGGAAATGTGCCTTGACGTCATTTCGCCTTCAGTTATCAAACGCACATTTTTCCTAAACCTTTACTTTCCTTTTTCTCAAAACTTTCTTATAGTGGCATAGCATGTTATTGCCCCGAAGTCTTCAATTCATTTGACTAAGTATTCGTCTAAATGAACATGCCCCCTTGAGCGCCAGCCGAATAACGTTCCCTTGAGCGCTGGGCGCGAAAATGTCTGAGTAGTCTCAACCAAAATGATGGAACATTTACAAACATTGAAGATTCCACAAGTATTGGAGTGCACAACTTTCTCTTCAACTCATTTGGCCAACTTTTCGTGCAAACGCACGTGTCCGCTCGAGCGCCAGCCGAAGCGACCGCCCCCACTGTGCGCGCGTCGCCGTGGGCCGCTTGGAGGGCTGCCACGCGCGTATTTATAGCCGCGCGGGGGGAGGGGCCGGGGGGGCGGGGCACGGGGGGCACGGCGGCGGCGAGGGGCCTGGCCCGTGCCGGCGCCGGCCCGAGCCCCCGAACCGCCTTAGTCTCTCTTCCAGGTGCGGCTCGGCGCCACCTTACCTCACCTCTCTCTCCTGTCGGTCGGGCGGCCGCTAATTATTGTTCCCCGGAGTGCGCGTTCGGGTCGGTCGCCGCCGCTAAGACGGGCCGCGCGCGGGCCGTCGCCGTCAATTATTCCAGCGCCCCCGAGAGAGCCGGCCGCCGGCTGCGGCTGCTTCGCGTCCAGAGGGCGCCACCCGCGCCGCGCCGCCCGCGCATCGGCCCGCGAGCAGATTTATCGCGTCGGCGGACAGCTGTGACAAGTGTTTTGCGCGGTTCAAATCCACGCGGCGGCGGCGGCGGCGGCGGCGGGCGTGTGGGCGTGTGAGCGCCACGCGCGCGCGGCGGAACACGCTCGGCGGGACACGCTCGGCGGGGCACGCTCGCGGCGGAACAGGTGCGAAACGCGGTGCGCGAGTGCTGTCGATCGACGCGACCTGCGGAAGAACGCGCGGTTGGGACCTCGCGCTGTCACGAGGAGTGATGAGTGAACGGAACTGCCAGTGGGCGTGGTGGTGGTGCGCGGTGCTGGCTGAATCAAGTCATCGAAACGACGAGAAGTTGCACGATATGGGTGTTTCACGCATGTTCTACGAATAGAACGCAGCAACTAGAGGCAAGATAATTGACGCCTTTTGCCCTCCGAAAGTATTCATAGCCGTGTTATATCCTCGTCCATTTCAACAGGTAACTAAATATTTTCGTCTCATGAATGGCGTTTGTGGATTCTATTTGTGATAAAAACTAAAAAAAGAAGTTTTCAAAAAGCCTTTAAGCTTTATGGTAAATATGACATATTTCTCAATATTCATCACTTGTACTACGTAATGAAATGAGTGACAATGCGTGCTATGGTCAGTGACTTCTTGCAAAACGTTAATTCATTCAGTGTTTGTCGTTAGATACCAGGGAGAAAGAAATACGATGTAAGAGTACGGGTGTTTCAAAATAACAGTGGAAGATGTAGTAAATTCCTCTAACAAACTCGTGAAACCGTCCATTATTACAGACGTTGTGCAGCTGTGGTTTCTAGGAGGAACCTGTCTGGGAGCACGCCGTGAAATTCCACAGCGACGAAACCGTGCAAATATACTTCCGCAATCCAGAGGAGAAGGAATTACGAACACGAAAGAAAAACGGTTTCCTCTGACTGGGGATAATCGCGTTAAAATTGCAACTGAAACTTGTAAGGAAACTTAAGGAATATTAAGGAAATATCCAGCGCCACATGAAGGTGGAAGAAATTGAACTCATAATTAAGGAAACATCTAGCGTCACATCAAGATAAGTGAAAGTGATGATTAGTGAATGACCAGTTTATAGAGAAATATTACTAACACGATATAGCTAGGTCAGACAGAGTTTTTTAATTGAATTATTTTATTTATAATTATATTATTCAAGTTGATATTTTGAGTTTTTATGGAAAGATATTTTAATAGGCATTTTTTTCGCACGAACGTTTAAATACATAGTAATAAGCGAGTCATTTCATTATTCTCTAATGCTGTATTCGTCCCTGATCTCCTGAAAGACGTTTGATATTCTTGGCGTGAACTGACTGTCGACAGCTGTTTGCGGTTCCAGTTGAGTGCCTTTTCCCCGCGTCCCCAGCCTTTCATACCTTTACACACGAGAGAGAAAGAAGCTGACGTGGCAGGGGAGTGCTTTTCAAAGGGCCGATCCGCACGCACATCAGACACTCGTTCATTTAGTTTTACGTTCACGATATGTTGAATATGCATCATTTGAAGGAACGTCCATTCATCGACTGTTCACCTCTCTCTAACATGCATTTACTATGATGTGTTCATAAAACGACATTGTACCAAACATTCGTTCGTCGTAAGTTTAATAAATGCTGATCGAACATCGATGCTTGGAATTCGTATACATTATACTCCTGTCTCTACTCAGAACATTTGTTTATCAAATCGTTTCTGCAGTGGAACATTCACGGAACGTCAGTTCAGTGAACTTCGAATCACCGAGCACCCGTCCAATGATCGTGCAACCATTCGTTGGTGAGTGTCTCTTCACGGCCAAATTCTTTAAAACGTGTGCAGGAAACTGAAGCAAACAATCCCGTGTCACATCCCACTAACGAAGCGAAAGTTTCCTATATCGCAACTTGCCTTAGCGTGTGCTTCGGGCCCCCTGGCCTCAACAAGTAGCTGAGAGAGTTGTGTTTTTTTTCTTCCATGCCCAAAATTCAGCTCGTTCACCACCATCAACAGTTGTGTGTTATCAAACCCGTCTGCAGCCTGGTGAAATAGCCGGGAGGTTTTAATACCTAGTCAGACATTTCTCCGCGCTGACCGACCAACAAAGAGCATTTATAAGCAAGTGCACGAATCTTCACTAATTTGAATACTGGAGCCTTTACTACGTGAGCAAGCAGTAAATTCATAATCTTCCCCACTGCACTCTCATCAATTGACAATTATGAGCAGAGTGAACACGTCTTAAGTGAAAACTTTTCTTGGGATTCTGCTATCGCAGTAAGTAGTGAACTGACAGTCGCGTATCTTGTACCTTCATCATTCACCAAACAACAATTGTTCGCAAGTGTATCGCAGTTTACGGCACATCTTGCCGAAGCGAATATTTCTGTAACCAGTGCAAATACCTCATAGACACTTCTCCTCCGATCGTTCATCCTCGCTGTGCCCACATATTGCCTGAAACGAATACTCCTGCGGCAACTGCAACTACCTCATAGAGACCTCTCGCCCCGCTGTGCTCACATCTTGAACTACCTCATAGAGACCTCTCGCCCGATCGTCCATCCTCCATGTGCCCACATATTGCCTAAAGCGAATACTTCTGCAGCAAGTGCAACTACCTCATAGAGACCTCTCGCCTCGCTGTTCCCACATCTTGCCTGAAGCGAATACTTCTGCAACAAGTGCAACTACCTTACAGAGACCTCTAGCCCCGCTGTGCCCACATCTTGAACTACCTCATAGAGACCTCTCGCCTCGCTGTTCCCACATCTTGCCTGAAGCGAATACTTCTGCAGCAAGTGCAACTACCTTATAGAAACCTCTCGCCCGTTCGTCGGTCCTTGCAGTGCCCACATCTCGACTCAATCTTGCCCAACATCTGCCTGTTACACTTCATAAGAGACCTCTCGCGCGATCGCCATGTCCACGTGCGATCCGGCGGCCGCGTCGGCCACTCCCTCGGACGCCGGCGGCGGCGGCGGAAGCGAAGACGCCGTGGCGTCGCGACGCCGCTTCGGGGGGCCTCCTGACGCGCGGCGGGGGGCGGCGGCGGCGGAGGAGGAGGAGCGTGGTGGGGGCGAGCGCGCGCCGCGTGGGATACGGGCGTCAGCGGCGGCGGCGGGGGTGGCGGCGGCGGCGGCGGCGGGCGCGCCGAGAACAGCAGCGCGTGCTGTAGCCGGAGCTGCAGCTCGTCGGGGACGGCGTCCGTCAGCCCCGTGGACGACGAGGAGGAGGACTTCGGCGAGGACGCCTCCGGGATGCACGCCGCCTCCAGGATCCGACAGTGGGTGCGAGGCGCCGCCGGCGCCTTCGAGGTTGGTGGGGATTGTTGGAGTGGTTGTGTGTTGATGAAAGTGAATCTAAGTGGAGTTGATGGTTTTTCACCTCTGGGCGCCTTAGAGGTTGGTGCGAGAACGTTGTTGGGGTAGTTGTCTATTAATGGAAGTGAATCTAAGTAGAGTAGATGGTCTTTCACCTCTGGGCGCCTCTGAGGTTGGTGCGAGGACGTTGTCGGGGTAGTTGTGTTTTGATGGAAGTGAATCTAATTGAAATTGGTGGTTTTTCACCTCTGGGAGCCTTCGAGGTTGGTGCGAGGACGTTGTTGTGGGTAATTGTGTATCTAAGTAAGTTGGAAGAAGTATGGAAGTGAATCTAAGTAAAGTTGACAGTTTGTCACCTCTGGGCGTCTTCGAGTTTAGTGCGAGAGCTTGGGGTTGTTGGGGTAGTTCTGTATTGATGAAAGTGAATCTAAGTGGAGTAGATGGTTTTTCACCTCTGGGCGCCTTAGAGGTTAGTGCGAGAGCGTTTACGGGGATTGTTGGGGGTATTTGTGTGTTGATGAAAGTGAATCTATGTGTAGTTGATGGTTTTTCACTTCTGAGTGCCTTCAGTTGATGGGGAAAACGTTGCTGAGGAATGTTGGGGGTATTTGTGTGTTGATAAAATTGATGTGTGTGTGGGATATTTGTGTGATGAACTACGTGAATAGAGGTGGAGATGAGGATTCTTCTCTTTGGTTTTTCGTCTCAGTTCGCGTTTAGAATTAGAGACAGGGCGTTATTGGAAGAAATTTCTGCGATGGCCAACGTGAATGGAGTTGAAGATGTGCTCTTTAAGGTTCGATTACAATAAGTTGGTGATTGACAGTTGTGCCTTTGACGCTGTAGCTTCATACAATATCAGTGTACGATTTGGTTACTTTAATAAGTATTTATTTCAAGTGTTATTTTCGTGTCCCGAGAACACATGCTCGATACACAACCTGTCAACGTCTCTTCCTTCCATTCGCAACTGTCAGTCACCAACTTATTTTAATCAGACCATAGTTATTCACCTTAAGTGTCAAAGCGAGACGCTGCTTTGGTGTAAGAGGTCGGTGCAATGACGTTGTCAGGGGCTATTTGTGTGGTGATCAACGTGAATACAGGTGGAGGTGAGGGTTGTGCTCTTTGATCATTTCCCTTTAAGTTTCGTCCTTAACCCCGGAGAGGTGGTGGTTGCCGGACTTACGTTAGAGGTGGCGCGGGGTTATTTCTGACTCCTTAGGTTGTTTCTTTATAAAATTATATTTAGCAGCAAATAAGTGTGAAATTAGTTATTTTAATAATAATCAATCATTTATAAGGTTGAATTAACTTACTGCACTATTATAAATAAACATGCAAGTGAGGAATTGAAACAAATAAAAGGGCAAAATTATCATTTATCTTTCATTTTATGTAGGGACTTCCATTTACATTTTCCTGAATACTTCAATGACAAAGGTATCAGAAAATTCAGTAAGTTTCATTTTCTAACATGTCTCACATAAAAACAAACAATTTATTGAAAATGCTTCAAAGCCAATCAACACAACTTAGAAAAAGTACGAAATTTAAGATGTTCGTATTGGTTTCCAAATGTTTATAAATGAATTATTACATATAAAATTTTGAAAACCTTTCAGAAAAAAGCTACAGAATGTGGTGAAAGGTATGTGGAATGTAAAGCTTCTGACTCGCAAAATTAGGCAACTGCAGCTAAGCAAAGATTCGTGATGTCACAAGAGACCCCGCGCCACCTCTCTCGGGTTAAGAAATGTTACGGGGCCTTAGCCTGGTGCTGCTGGTGATTGTAGTGGGTGTGATGTGGGTTGTGATTGGATAGGGTGGAGATTTTTGTGGTGATCAAGGTGATTAGAGATGAAGATGAGAATTGTGCTCTTCTATTTTTCGTTCTTACGATGTGGTATGGGTTCTAAACAAGGTTTTGTTCACTGTAAGAGGTTGGTGTGAGGCTTCACTTTCTCTCATGCCGAGTTGAGAACGATGTTTCACAAACGCACGAGTGCCGTACTAAATGTGTTTAAGCCTCTGTATTCCAATATTATCCTCTATTTGCTCAAGGCGAAGTGCATCTGTAGAATATGACCTTGGTGCGTCTTGTAGTAGGTATGGTGACGAGTTGAGAAGAGCGTTTTCACATAATATTTAAAAATGACGAATGTTGTCCTTAGTCCAGGCGTCATACTACTTTCATGAATGAGTATATCGCATCAACGAGTCGTTTGTATGATATAAATGAACAGTGTGTTGCTCAGCAGTTTATAAACATCTGCTTTGCATTATTATGTGTTATTAGTCCCACGGGAAGTCCTAAGTTAGTATAAAGAAATTCGTGGTGGATGTTTGAGGAGAGTGTGATCTTCAACGTGTTTGGAAATGTAGAAATAATGTAGTAATATTTTATTGGACTTTGCGTTCGTTCTTAAATGCTATTAGTTTACACAAAAGCTCTTAAAATCTGTTATAGAAATCAGTATATTTCCAACGACGTGGCGTTTGAGTGATAACAATTAATGTGATGATCAACACATTTAGAAATGTACGGGAATTTGGCTCACCTTTAACGAAACTGTTTCGTGATAATTTACTTCTAATTCAAGGCAAGGCCATCATAGGGGTGCACGAGGTTGACACGTGCGTTGCGGGGTGAGATTTGTTTGGTATTATATTCATCTCGTTTGGCCTTTACGACTATTCTGTTCTGATTTAAGTTACCCTACAGCATTCTTATGTTTTGGTTTATTTTATGATGGTATATTGAAGAATGTTCTGTGTTGTTGTTCGTTGTGAAAGAATGCTTAGTTAACACGTTCTTTAATGTATCCTAAGGATCAGTGTTGCGGCGTTAAAGTTTCGTAGCGTATGTTAGTGAATTTCTAAGAATAAAGATTTTGAATTTTTTTAAAAAATGGTGTAGTAACACATTAATCACTAATAAGACGGCGATGTTTTCAGGAAGAGCATTTTGATTTTGTCGTTAGCGATGTTGTTTCGTACACTTCTGTGCTTGGAAAACCTTGGTTTGTTTTGACAAGAGTTAAGAATTATAGTTATTTTATTTCTGAAATACCATTTCTTATTTTATTATGGAGGATAACAAATAATGTTAATGGGAATAAATAATTACAAGAAAACAATACCTATAAGCCATGTGTATGTGTCTAATCTTGTATGAGGAAATAATGATTTGATATGATGTTTTACCTAACATAATGGGTTAATATGCATAACGTAATGGGTTAAAATATTATAGTTTGCGTAACGCATTGACTCTGGTTAATGTGACCAAAAGTTGAATTTCTTCTTTATATATTTCATATTCCAAATCAAATATTATTTTTCAGTGTACTCGTACTTGTAAGGTTTTGAAAAGAACTTAACCATTTACTTTCAACATCTGAGTTGTGTTAAAATAATTTGAAATCTACTTATTATGGGAGCTATATCTGCTCACAAGACGTAGGTTGTTTTTGGTGTGGTTTTACCGCCTTTGCTTTGAAAGTATGACAATTTATCCAGGATTTTTGTACTGTGAAACGTCAGGTATCTCGGTGGAAATTACAGCGACTACCGTTGGGGAACCTAACAACATTTGAAGGTTTGTAATTGGTAAACCTTGTCCCTTAATGGAATCTATACAGGCTTATAATAATAATAATAATAATAATAATAATAATAATAAATAATAATAATAATAATTTAGGGAATATAACCAAAGAGATGTTTTGTGCATACAGTATATGCGCTCTTTATATTTGTAGTTACGATGCACATACTTTCTGGAGAGATGTAAACGAAGTAATGGAGAGGAAAGTAGTTTCCCACTCCTCACAGGTGCCGAGAGTGCTAACTTTTTTATACTTCTTGGTAGAACGCGATTTGTCTTGGTGACTTTTCCGTCTGTTTCATTCCGAAAAGAAGTCTCTCATTTTGTTTCTTGTTACATCTTCCCTTCTTTAAATGAAGTCGGCTGCAAACTAAATGTAAAATCACAACGTATCTCTAACTACCATGCTGTTCGACTTTGGGTAACGGCAATAAATACGATAGTACCTACTTACCAGTATTAAGTTGGTAGTTACCGTATTTCGTAGACGGCGTTATAAGACCGAACCTGTAGTTCATTGGAAGATTCAATTAATTTTCTATTACTCGGAAGGCGAAACAGAGTTTTCGATGTTGCCAACTATACCTGCTGGTGCTTTTATTTCTAATTGAATTATGTTCATTAAAAAGGAGGGATTGGTATTTTGGAACAGAATACGTTTGCATACTTGTTTTTCATACGTCATAGAGGTTGTTTTCTGTTTTAAATGCTAAGTAAATTACGAGATAATTGAATTAAAATTGAAAGGTTTCTTGAGCGACTTATTTTGAATCGAGGAGTGAAAAATGGCATGGGTTATAAATGCTTATCATCCCATAATATTTTTAACATTAATGTTAAAATTATGATATTATAAATCTAGTAGGCATACAATAATAACGAATGGATTAGATTACAGTGATCACGATGCTCAAATTATTACAATTATCAGTTACATGTACACTGACATATTAAATAATACAAGTTTGCAGCACACTGCTTACTAAAGCTAAAATAAAATAATTTATAAACTACATGCTACATGAATCATAATTAATTCGTGAGTTTATAATTATGAGTATATAATTATGTTGATAAAAGCGACTAAGTCTATTCAATTTGTTTTAAACCTTTAATTTCACTTTAACACACGCTTTCCTCTTGAAAAGAGAAAGTAAAATATTTCACGTAAAAGCAATGCTTGGAGAACACAAGGAATTTGAACACCGTGTAAAAACAAACTTTCATTTCTAAATGTCATAACAAATCACAATATTTGCTTGCCTGCTTCTCAGTGTACATAGTTTAGAGAAATGCATGTTATATTGCAAACAATCTATGTGGAGAGTTTCACGAGATAATGCATTTGGCATATCTAAAACGAAAAAACCGTCCTTCGGTCTCTCAGACCGACGTCTAGTTTGTCCATCGGTGAATGACACTAGCAGCACCCACTAAACTCCAAGCAATATTTTCACCAAAATGGATAATCTACGATCGACCGTGATGATTCGCAGACCCTCAAATGTAAAACATATATTTCATTTTTCGGAATATTTTACGTTAATCCCCTAAAATATTTCGATTTTTTAACACTTCCATTTTTTTCTGTTTTTTTTACTAGAATAAATCGTAGTATGACTGTACAAATGCAACAGTCAGATTTTCAGAAGAAAAAAAACTTTCGAAAATTCGTACAGGTTTGAGACATTTCAGGCTATCTCCTTCAGGTACTTTAAAAAAAGATTTCTTCGTAATGCACTAATCATCCTTCAAAATTTGATCTGGAAGTACAATTTCGAACAAGAAAAACTACTGATTCCACAGAATGGCAGAGACTTTCTCGTACTAGTTCGGGTTTTATTCTCTTCGGCGCCTGGAAGAATATCAGGGAGTTTTGCGGTACCTACCTCTCTTATGGAGAGCATATTCAGGGTCCCCAAACATCGCACAGGCTATCCTCGATCCTGAATATTTTCATACTTTCCCGTGGTATTTCTTGGCCCAATTTAGTGCTTGTGCCATTGTTTAGGATGTGAGGTCCACTTCTTCAATTAAACACAGATTGTGCACAGTTTTTGACAATCCAGGATATTATGGAACGATTATGGTGTAGAAGTTTTTAAGGCAGGGACATTGAATGTCCCCATACCTCAAACACAACTGAAAACATAGTCTTACATCGACTTCAAAACCAGACCCTGCTTCCACGTCATTTTACTCACCTGCTCCAATCCCCTATCTCATGAGATCGAATCACTGTCCCGTACTAATTGTAAACGTGTTAACATGTTTCGCTTTTACCGAATAGTGATTTTGTTTAATGTAGCGCACTCATGTCATTGTCAATCGCTGCCTTGGTTGTCATTTTAAACAGATGTCATTATCCATGCAAATACCAAATTACAGTAAAATGCAAATAGTTTAATGACCTCACTAAATTGTGTCTCGCTCATGGCTGACAATAGCATTTTCCCTTTACAATTAAAACTTTTATCTTAAAATCATTATTCGATTATTACTGATGTTGGGAATGGGGGGAATGTATATGCACACAAACAAGCGATCGTAATTCTAAAGCGTTCTAGCAAACACCACAATCCAGCCTCCAACGTATATTTTCATACGTGTTCTGGAACAGATCCTGTAAACACCATCTGAGCCAATGACGCACCGTTATTTTCAAAGAAGAACGCTGACAATGACTTTTTGTGTCAGTTACACCAAAGATTCGATATAAAAAAAAATTGCGTAGAACATGTGTAGTGTTATCAGCACAATATTTTCTTTGTAGGTTAGTGTTTCTTGTATATAGAAACATCGATTATAAAATTTTCTTTGAAGGAGAGAAACACACATTGTATGAATGTCACTCTCAATAGAATACGCTTCATGAACAAATCATGTCTCCCTGAATTGGCAAACACGGAGTCAGTATTGACAGCTCTGCGGCTCGCTGTATCGAACGCCGAATTCGTAAATTATTGTTATTCCTGGAACTATACATGAAAGCGGGGCGATTGACGCATTTGTCTCGATAACAAAACTCCACGGTATAGAGAAACAAATTTTAATTGGCAACTTCTAATGAAATTTTTTATATACATTGAATTTGAAATAGCACACGTACTTTAGCAAAATTGCAGTTTAATATTTTTTAAAGAAAAGGAATATGAGTTAAGAAATCAAGTGAGAATGGATCAATTAAAACGGATTGAGAATTACCATGGGGATAGCACGGAAATATACAATTCAATCTTTGTTAATATTCGCGTCATTCATTTATATTACTTATTACCTGTTATTTATTACTCAAGTTAGTAAGAATTGCAGGTTTTGCCAACTTACTGATATTGTTTAGTATAAAATGTATTCTATAATTGTGTTGATTCTACATTAATGCCTTTGTGCGGATTTTATTTTACAGCTAATACAATAATTATTTGTGCAAATTAGTCATTTGGCTTAATGATATGGTATAAAAATTGTGGTATGTGCGTTTGCGGAATATTTAAAAATGCATTTCATTAAAATTTTTCGCTTTTTACAAACCTGTGAGGGATAAATTAAATATGACACTCGAGAAAAATGGGTTATTTTCTCCATTAAATAAAATTCTATAATACTTTCTCGTAAATTTATTAAAATATGTCATTTAGAATTACAAATACAATTTCTTATTGGCAAATAATGTTCTCCTTAATACGAGATATACTGGAGAAACATAGTCATATTAACGAAACACACACTATCTTAATTGACTATTCTCCTGACAAATTTGGAATATGCATTTTAAATTTTGTTTTGATCATCTACATTAAAAGCTCTTTTATAATGATGTATTAAAATTGCATCTTATGAATATAATGAAGCTATATTAGGTAAATTAAATGATAAGAGGTCATCGTAAATTCTAATTTTTGATTTACAAAGTTTTCCCTTAGCATAACACGCTATCAAAAAATTTGATGACATTTAGTAGACAGGATTATTCTTTCAAAACTATCAGTAGAAAACGAAAATTTTGAACAGATGGCAATATTGTAATTAAGTGATGATACAACTCAATTATTTTAATCGATTAATTATAATCATTTTCAATTACTCTATTAATTGGTTGAAAAGTAAGAATTAATCGTTTAGAATTAGAACAAAGAATCCTTATATAAGAAGACAAACACGAAGGTAGAGTTTTGACATAATTTAAAAAATGATAAAAAACGAGATTAAACAGGAATTGATTGTCGGAATTGTCTTATCGATCCATTATCTGTGCATGATTAAGCCTTAAATGTTGAAATATAGGTGAAATACGGTTTTCCACAAGTATTTACACTTTACTAAATCATTCGTAAACTTGTTAAAACTCTCACATGCCTCACTTTTACCTGAGCGCCATTACAATTGAAATTATTGGCTATCATCCGAAAAACAGACTCATAGCTATTAAAACTACATAGCGTAAATAAAACAATGTAAGAGTTCAGATAACTGATTTTACAAAATTATCGTGGGTAATACCACGAGTTCTTTGGAAATTATCGATAATCTCCGACTCGCGAATCGGGGAGAGTCAGAGAATTTCCCAAGCATGGTATTTAATGGAACTATTCCACGAAGGAAGTTATCGTCCAACGAAGTTTCAAAATGCGCCAAATTCTGAAAATATATTAAAATCAATGATGTTATGTTACAGTACATCGACATAGCGATCGATGTGTACCGCTTCCTAATAAATGAGTCACAGTTTATGATTGACCAGGAGGGAGAAGAGATAAGAAAAATCGGATAGAAAACGCTATAAAGCTTTTTGAGATATAGCGCCATGATTGGGGCTTTTGTCTATGTATAGTTAAACACTATTGTTTTTAATTTCACGAATGGAATAGTCTGAAGAAATATACTGTCAATTGCAGGTCAGAAGGAGCCGTATGTCCTTGCTCCACCTCTGAATTCTCTGTCAATTTGTGCAAAAGGCTAAAGGAAACATTGTGTCATTAGGTGAGCTGGGCGAAATTGGGGATTAAGTTTCACACCAAAGTGGATTTGGTCTAATGCGAGCAACATAAGGGTGAGCTCAGAAGAGTCGAAAAGTAAAGGGCGTTTGAATATTTTTACGACTTAGGGATTAATCTACAAAACCATTTCATGATTACTTTCTAACACAAGTAAGAAAGACCCTTTTGCGTAAATTACAGTTTTGTGCAACATTTTAGCTCACGTTCTTTTGGTGATCATAAACATTGGTACCTGTGAATGAAATCCCCGTGGGCGTGGAACTAAACTCATTTTACGGGGCCCGGACAGGGTTGCCAGGTCGGGGAATTTTGTCCCCAAAATGGAGATTTTTTCGTTTTGGGGAAAAATGGGGGAACATCAATGCACTGGGGAATACTTGGGGATTTTGGGGGGAAATTATTTTCATCCCGGGGTCGATATAGAAATATGAATCTGTCCACTATTCTGATATTTTTATTTATCGAATATAAAAGGCATAGAGAATGAAAAACATTAGAAAAAAACAAAGATAACATAGGAATTCGAACGGCTCAAAGGACGATGATTGTAATATGAATTATATTTAATCTAACGGGATAGCCAACGGAAGCGCCAGAAACATTTCATGTCGTTTGTCCATTATTTGGAGATAATTTTTCGTTTCAAGTTGGCGAATTTTGTTTCATTGGAGAGATTATTTGGGGAAATTTCGTAGTAGTGGTGGTAGAAATATCTCCCAACACTTATGGCAAACCCCGGGCCAAGGCTTGCTGCTAGGCGAGCTCCTCTTCTCTCGACGACAATTCGATGAATATCTTTTTTGGCTTCAAGAAATAGACATTTTATAGTGCACATTTTATAGTGAAATAGACATTTTACACTGTAACATAAATAGTGTACAATATCACAAATTGGGCAAAATAATTCTTCATATTTCCCTTGTGATAATCCCACAGGTGTGATTTACAAAATAATTCTCAAAATTAGAACCATTTCCTTACAAAATTGTAATGCTCGTTGCAGTTAATTGTAAAGTTGTTCGGTTGAACTTCTAAAACACCAAGGGACCCATATGCTAATTCAAATTTAATATTTGTTTCATCGTTCACTGTTGAAAACTAACTATGCATATTTATATATTCTTAGAATTTCAGTTTGTTGATTTGCATTCACTTGTGAAGTTAATATGAGGGTTGGGGCAGACGTCATGGCAACAATTTTTTCTAAAAGAAATGTTATCTGATCGCAAAATTGCGTTCACGTCTTGAAAGAAATGCTGCAGTAAGATGTGTTGACATCAATATCTCTGCAAGTGTCTATTAGCACAGAGTGCAACTTGAAATCAGTTGTCTGTCTACCGCCGTGCGAGATGAATGTAACGTTTCCAACAGTGCTCTTCCTCCAAGAGAGCCGTTCACCATGAAAGGAATGCCCGAGAATGTCACAGGGAAGTTCATGGTGGAAGCTCATGGAATAATGCCCTTCCATTTCGGACAGCCGCGAGATGCGCAGAAGAGTTTCTGCAAAGGTGCGCAGCAACCAGTGATCAGCAACGCACGCGACGACCTCTGAGTGTACGGATCAATGTAATGTGCGGTAATCGAGCATCTAACTAATCAGACCTTTAGAACGGGAATGTAATGCTTTTCGAATTTGTGAAGTCGTATTCTCTAAAATGCCTTAGAACATGAAACGAGTACGGTCATTTCAAATACCTTAATGAATAATACCTTCAAAATACCTTAAAAATGTCCAAGCACTTAGTTCATACCTTATCCTTTCATGTGTATTTTTGAAATTTTCCACCCTTACTCATATTCTCACAAAATATGGTTGCCACTACTTCTGCCCCAAAGCTAGTAGATATTGCTGTTAACATATGTCTTTCGCTTCTGAATGATATCTCATTTCATGGTTCCAAGGGAACAAAAACTACAAACGATTACCTAACAAAGATATTTTTAATTTTTAAATGAATTATACCATAAATTTTTTTTCATTTATTAAGACAAAATGTTTGCCATGAAAATTCCATCTAATGCATATTTTACAATCGTACGGTGAACTAAATCACTACATGAATTTCAGAGCAACATATAATACACGTCTGCCACATTCCAAAATCTGTCAATCGCGGTAACGCTTCTGAATACAGGTTTCTGAGGACAGTGGTAAATAGTCCCTTGCAAACATTTCCTTTAAGTCGCAAAGTAATTTTCGGAAAATTTTACGTTGAAGTACCACAATAACTATTAAGCCAGGGCGAGGAAAAATATCTTCCAAAATGGAAACGAATATTGTTTGTGCAGAGGAGGAAAATTTGGGCTTAATTTCTGGGAAATGTTTAGAGGTTGATAACATGTAATTTACGTTAGCAACTTCCTGGATGTATGTTTAAAAATAATGATGCTATAAAAATGAAGATAAACTATTTCTTATTAAATCATTTGGTAAATTACTGTCAAGGTTATTAAGAACCCAATAATAACGCGTCCAAAAGGTCTCAGTTCGGCTGGAATGTACTTTGACAAATACATTCATAATTACCAAATATTTCACATAAGTACTAAAGAAATGATATGAACGGCATGATTTCCGTGCATTTGTAGCCGAATGTTTTGATTAATATCATTTGGCAGACATGATACGGTACGGTGTACTCAACCTGTTTAAACTATATTGTAATGTACAGTACAACCTTCGTAAAGTTATTATCTCGAGACGACAATAGTAGCCGAGTGGACTAATAAATTCGAGTGAGTGAATAAAATCTATTCATGAACAGATCAGTTTTTAAACCGTTTTAATGAAGAGATTTTAACGGGACAAAAATAAATTCACGTATTTTGATACTAGATTGCAACAGCTGTGAAACATAATATAAACATCAAATCCATTGAAGTATATATTCAAAGTTGATGATGAATACGTTTCCATCAATTCCGTTTGTAGGGTATTTGTCGCGCATTTCATTAATTTTTATGAAGCTACAATTAACACCGACAACATATTGCTGAATTCCACGAGGAATGATGTTGCTATCAATCCGATGCGCACTGGCGTTCTATTGGGATTTCTAGCATTGTAGCGTCGATTCATTCGACATCAGGGTCGCCCGCAACCATCTCGGCTAAAATACCCGACCCGCGCGCACAATCGTTCTTCCCGCGAAACCAGAATTGAACTTTGCGCAAGCCGTGACTCATGCCTTCCCCGCACTCGTTCGACCTCGCGGTTCAATTATCCGCGACTGAAGCGCGCATCACGCATTCGCTAGGTGAATCTATGATGCGCGCGGGGTGATATTGTAAAAAGGGCTCCCACCGCACCCACCCCCGCCCACACCGCCGGCGGCGGGGGGGGGAGGGGACGCCTGTGATAAATTTTTGCTTCGCTAGGTGGACGAAAATCATTTCTCGAAATCCGGAGAGTACAGAACAGCGAAATTTGGCTCAGATACTTAGAAGATCAATCAAACGTAACTGACATACGAATGGTTTATTTCAGAAACAACATTAGTCAACCATGTTTGTTAGTAAAAAATAAAATGATAGAATTTAACTTTTTCGTAAATGAGACAATAACTATATAATACGCGGAAAAAATATTCTAAAAAAATTTACTCAATATTTCTTACATATAGCCGCATTAAAAGGTGCTTTGTCGGTACTAAAAAGTTACTTGTCAGTGACCAATGTTGTTTCTGAAATAAGCCATTCATATGTGTGACGTCTATTCTGACTTGCTCTGCAACAAGAGATAAAAAAAATTCAGTATAGATTTTTGTTGCAACAATAGCGAAAAAAATTCACTATGTGTTTCAGCCAGACAGAATGAGGTAACACTAAATAAACATTTTTTAACTTTCACCATACTCGTCATAGGCATTCACACGAGTAGGCGCATGCAGTTGTGCCTTCAAAATATACTTTGTTTTAAAAGACGTGGAATCATACGAAAACTGGTCTGGTTATCTAATACCTTTCATTGAGTATGTTTTTCTTAATTTGAAATAATCTTAAAATATTTCTTTTGAAATATGTTTTGTAATTAGAGCTAAAAAGTATTGAAAGAACAAACATGAAGTACATTTGTGGTTAGGTGAAACAATTTCTAATTTGCATAAAAGTGTTAAAGTGAGATCTAGAAAGTCCTAAAAGTTAATTTGAGTCAAAGTATCCGTCAGAGCAACTGTCAAATTAGCCGGATAACATTGAGTTTTTGCTTCCAGGATTTTGTAGTAAGGAGGATATAGAGTACATTCTCTTTCTGAGTGGCACCATCTCTAAGTGTTTTGTGCGTGTTGCGAATCATTTTCATGTTCAGTATTAAACCAAGTGCTTCTTGAAGAGAATAATATTCCGGCTGTGCAACATTGGACTCTGCTGCGCGCTTCATTCTATCCAGGAATCTAGGAGTACTACTTCTACGACATCGGCGTCCTTGCTTTGTCCACTAAATCGGAAAATACACTAAACGGCAAATGACATTTCAGAGGAGCTTCCTTCTGATAACATGTCGCTAACCTTTCGCTTCTTTCCTCTTTCGCTGCTTTCGTGAAAGAAATTCTTTGGCCTTCATCTCGTTGTTGAAATTTTTGAACTTCCCAATACTGAACTCTTCACTGACTCACGCAGAGAATTTACTAGGCAGCTTGTTTCTCTTTGGTGACACTGTTTTCAACGCTTTGTGGGATTGTAACAAAATTTCCTGAGTTTCTTGTGAATTTCCTCCTCAGTTGACTTTGACACTTCAAGTCCCAAACGTGGTATAATATAATTAAATAAATATATCTTAATAATCAGAGAATTCGTAAAACTTGTAGATCGAATTGAAGAATTGTTTCTGATTGTCAATATATGTTAATAAAACATATTTAATGTTATTTATGACAATCCTTTATTATCCACCATTTACACGATGTTTCGTAACTTGTTTTGTTACATCAACAGGTTCCTAAAATTACCGGATACAGAAATCAATATTTCTTCACCATATTATATTGGTTAATTTACAAACTATTTCAAATTGTCACTTGAGTAATATTGAATTCATTTTGAATAACGTTATATATAAAAAACTAACAGGAACACCTATTGGAGGCTCTATGAGTTCCATATTTTCGAAAGATGTCATGTGAAAAAATGGAGGAAACAATTCCATCATGTTACAACCCTTTCTTTTATAAGAGATACGTACATGACATACTAATCTTAATACATATGGATAACATGGAGAGCCTTTAAACTGATTACAACACACACGATTCAGAAATTCTGTTCACTGTGGAAAAATCAATCAAAAATTCTTAAAATTTTCTTGACATTACCGTGAATTTGAAAGGGCATAAGATAAATACCAATGGAGTATAGGATGGATTGTTCATCAGATAAAACTTTAAATTTCTTACCAGCCCATTCTATTCAGAATAAGAAGTCAGTACTTTATGGGTTAGTAGATCGGGCCATAAAATTATCTGATATAGTTTTTCATACTATTAATTTGAACAGTGTTAGGAACATTTTGAAAGAGAACAATTATCTTAAGTTATTTGCGAGGCGCTGCATCAACAAAAGATGAAATAGATTAAGGGTATTGAGTGCTCAATCACTAGCGGATATATGGGAGATTCAGAACAAGTAGACAAAGAACAGACTGTAGTAATGCCATATGTACCTAAAATACAAAATAAGGTCAAGAAAGAATGTCTTCGATCAAATGTTACACTTCGTATTTACAATACATTAATCAACAAACAGAATCTGATAAAATGTCAAACACCAGGTTCCGTTTATTGAACGTGAGAACGTGGTATACAGTTTACCTTGTCTAAATTGCAAACTTTGAACCCAATTAAACAACGAATGAAAGAGCATTCTAGAAGTATTAAAGAATCTTCTCCATGACTTAATTCTTTATCTAGACACAGACTTCATTTGTCACACGAATTTGACTTTGGAAACCCATTTATTTTGGACGCCGAAGTTTTGAGATTCCCTAAATTAATTTTAGAAACACTTCCGATTAAATTAAATCTAACTATTAATTCCAATGTAGAAATGAATGTTTTTACCAACGCCTATGACAATGTCTTATACAAAAATAAGAAAGATCAGGGTAATTCCTAATTTTATTTAGTAAAGTTGCCACACTGCATATTAATATGCCGTTCTCATGTCATTCATCCCCGGGACCTTGTGGAGCACGGTGTAAGAGATATAGGTGTGTTCACTCCCGGTCTAAAACTGAAGCTAATGTGAGGCTAGTTCTCACAGTTCTCGCTAGAAAAGCGCTGCGAACGACTTGGGCATATTTTGGGACAAGATGGTGATCCATTTAATAGCTTTGTAACCATTGGTTTCAACGCAGTTAATAGACATTTCGCGGTGGAATTTCTAGTCGGCTGGAGTGCATAGTTTTAAAAAAATGGGTAGAAGGTGTTTTATAAACCACTGTGATAGCAACAGTGAAAAATGTCATTCGCAGGAAACAACTTTATTTCGTGTTCCGAAGCGAGAATATTTACGACAGAAAAGCGTTGAAATTGTTCCCCAGTTGAAAAGAAAATTGAGACAAGACGATTATGTTTGCGAAAAACATTTCAAAAGTGAAGAGATAATTGTTATGCAAAATGCTGTAAGTATAATTTCAAGAATTTATCATATACTGTTAATGAGTTAATTGTAAAATAATGTAAATAATTTGTAAAATCATACACAATCAATATTGAGCAATATACAAAGAAAAGTGAACTTTTTAGTGTCAATTAGAAAAAACATTCAAAATTGCCCGAAAGTTAAAATGTATAATCAAAGAATATAATTGAATATTTTGTAATACTAAATTATTTCAAAGTTTTCAGAATTCACGTTCAAGAAGCTTAAACCCGAAGCTGATCCTAGCAAATTTCCTAGTAATCTGTTTATTATTTTTTCTCTAGAATAACATCACCTCCTGCTTTAAAATACAAATACTCATACTGTGGTACATTAAAAAAATAACACCTCCGACAAATATTATAATACGTCTTAAAATACTTTAATACATTCACATTACGGTTTCTACGATTATAACAAAAATGCTGCACTGTGGAAACCATACTCTCGGGTGGAAGCCACTAAATCGCGAGACGCCATCATGAATGCCCAATTCGATCGTGCGCACCGTACGGATAAGCGAGGAACTAGCCTCAAACTGGCTTCAAAAATGTTGTCCAAAAGGCGGCTAGTTGACACACCTATATATCTTACACCGTGTTGTGGAGTCAGTTTATAATCCTTATAACACCTTTGAAGAGGTCGTTACTCTGTTCACAACGTGTTCTCGAGTGTTTCACAGTTGAAACTTGTCAGATAACAAAATGTGACAACTGTTCCTTCACTAAGGTGAGTGTGTCTTCGATTTCGTTTGTTTTGTCTTTAATAAAAGACAAAATGTAATTTAATAATGTAATGTTATAATTTTAATATTTTAATATTTCAACAAGATGAACATTTTGCTTTTAGGTAGTTGAAATGTTTGATATTTGAATTTATTTTACTTAATAGACATTGAAAATAATTTTAACTGAATTGTATTAACTTTTACCTAAATGACAATTTGAAATAGTGTGCAAACCAACCAATTTGATATGATGATAGAATGTTGATTTCTGTATCCGGTAATTTTAGTAACCTGATGATGTAACAAAATAAGTTACGAAACATTGTGTAAATGGTGTGTAATAAAGGACATTGGATAAGTTTTATTAACACATACTTCTTTATTTAAAAAAGTGTATACTTCTTAATTTATTTGCTCCATAAAAATTAAATAGCTGGCAGCTGATTTCATGATTGTCCTCCTGTTGCTTTATTTTCCGGTATTTTATTGCTCGTGGCAGCATTATCTTGAGAGTTCGTTGGGGCCAGTATTTAACTCACTGTCATGCTCTGAAATCGAGATACGGCCAATTAAAATGTAAAACGTGAACGTTTTATTATGTATACTATTGCACGGCAAGCATGATAAGAAGCATTTGAAAGTAGTGTTTATTAACGGTTTAACCACTAATGCACTAGACGTATCTTAAATACCTTGGGACATTTTAAACATTAATAAATTTATATACTACTAGGAAAACCCGGCAGACGTTGTTCTGCCCTTCATCGCCCTCTTTGCCCTCCCATCACCCTCTCACTGTCCCTCCCTCCTGTACCTGTCTGTCTGCCTCTGCGACTCTCTGTCCTCATTCACATTTAATTGCAGATTCTGCACATGTCTGAGCAGCTGAGGTAATATCAGGAAGCGCCTGACCAGCAAAAATGTATTAGAATCTTCAAGAAAACTTCATCCTGTAGATTACGAGGTGAGAAATTTTTTCTTTGAGTTTGTAAGGCCCTACAACGCATCGTTTAGGAATTATTTAACGATATAGATTCAAAATCCTGTAGATTGTGTCCTGGTTGCATTTGACGTAAATATTTAGTTTTGTTCTACAGCACCTTGTAGTAGAGTTACAACAGAATTAACAGCACATAAACTATTTGTGTGAAAAAATACGTAGATGTGCCAACTTCCATGGAGATCGGTCATACGGTGTCGGAGTTTACCTATTATTCATATATATATATATATATATATATATATATATATATATATATATATATGTATATATTTACGTACGCAACAATTGTGCATTCAGAGCAACATAGTGAATTCTGAACTACATCTTCAAAAAAAAAAAGAGAACGTGATCTGATACCCGGCGGATATGGGGCCTGCAAGTCAAGAAAATGTGCAAAATTTGTATAACCTCATACCGCAAAATCTTTAAGACAGACATAGAAAACTATCGTAACTTATTGCTATAAACGTGTATCATTAGATCTTAAAATTTTCAATTATGTCGCAATTTCCTTTCAATTATGTCGCAATTTATTCTGAGGTCCGCCGCCGACACCCCAATTGCGTCCTCCGTGCTCCGGAATGCCATTAGTAAGCAACTTTGCAATCGCGCGAAAAGGATCGATATCTCGCCCCGATTTGATCTGAACCGCTGCGTGCGCGGGATGAGGCGGGGGCGGGGCAGCGGCGTCCCGTGACAGCGCCGCCTGCGTGTCCAACTAGCACAATAACGGCGCGCCGCGCCCGGCGGACGCCCTGGCTGGCATGGCGGTTCGTCGCCGCCGCCTTTCCGCGCGGCGGCGTGGCAAGCGCCAGCGCCAGCGCCCGGCCCGAGCCCCGAATCAAACGTAGCCCCTAACCCAAACCTAACTCCCAACACAAACCCAAACTCCAACTCCAACCCAAATACCAAATCAAACCTTACCTCCAACTCAAACCTAACCTCCAACTCAAACCTAACCTTCAACTCAAACCTAACCTCCAACTCAAACCTTACCTCCAATTCAGATCCTAAATATATCAATAAGTTGGTCCATCATTTGAAAGATAGAAAATGTTTCATATAACAGTTTTTATATTAAATAAAATACAAATTTTACACAACGTTTCGGAAACAGCTTGTTTCCATCATCAGGTGACAAGTAAATAAGTAAATTGATTTGACCGAAACGGAAAATATTAATTTCAAATCCCAAATCTAAGCCAGACCCAACCTAACCTCCAGCCTGAACCTAACCCCAACCCCAACCCAAATTCAATCTCCAACCCAAACGTATAACCAAATCCAATCAACCTAAACGTAAACCAAAGCTATGCTCCGACTCAAACCCAAATCTAAACCTCAAACCCCAACCCAAACCCTAACCAACCTCATCGTACAACCAAACCCAAAACCTCATCCAGCTGTCATTCCGTGCAAACCCATGGGGCCACTGCCGCATGGGTAATGGCCATACCTCCCAATCTGGTTGAACCTGCGTGCCATGTAGCGGAACCTGCGTGCGATACACGTGCAATCCTTCTGCAGTTCAGGAAAACAAACTCTTCGCGTTTTGTTGGGATTCTCGTTTTCTCCTGAATTTAATTTCTCCATTTCCGATATCATTATCATCTACTAATTATATCACACATTTTTCCAGAACTCAGATGTTGAAGAACCTCTAAATAAACAAACAAAAAGTGAAAGAATGATGGATAAATGAAAAATTGAATAGTTGAATGTGTGAATGAATGAATAATTGAAAGGTAGAAATGTGTGATGAATGAATAAAGAATTGAATGGTAGAATGTATGAATGAATGAATAATTGAATGGTGCATGAATGAATGAATAATTGAAAGGTAGAATCTGTGAATGTATGAATGAAAATTGAATGGTAGAATGTATAAATGAATGAATGAAAAATTGAATGGTAGAATGTGTGAATGAATAATTAAAAGGTAGGATCTGTGAATGAATGAATGAATGAATGAAACATTGAATAGTAGAATGTGTGAATGAATAAAATATTGAATAGCAGAATGTGTGATAAATGAATAATTGCAAGATAGAATCTGTGAATGAATGAATGAATGAAAATTGAATGGTAGAATGTGTGAGTGAATGAATGAAAAATTGAATGGTAGAATGTGTGAGCGAATGAATGAATGAAAAATTGAATGGTAGAATGTATGATGTGAATGAATGAATGAAAAATTGAATGGTAGAATGTCTGAGTGAATGAATGCATGAAAGACCAAATGTAGAACCCTCTCCACGAGTAGAGAATTTAGCGAAATCGCCGCGCACGCACTGTCCTCCTTTGCTGCCTCGCATTTCGCGCCGCCGCCGCAGGGCGCGCTTCGGAATGAGCGCGGAGCACGCGCCGGTGCCAGCGCCTCGCGGCGCTAATGGCGGCGCAGCGATTATCCCTGTCTCCCACCGGACAGCGCCGCACACGCCGTAACGATGCGGCCTTTTTGCCTGCCACCCTCCGCGCCCCCTCTCCTTCTCCCGCAGCTCCACAAACGCCGCCACCCCCCGCCCTTCCCCCTCTTCATCCCTCTACCTTCCAGCCCTCTCACCCCTCTCCCTGCAATTTACCCCGTCACTGTCACTCTGGTGCCTGAATCTCATTCTCCCACCCTCCCAAACTCCTTAACTCCATGGTGTATCCCCTACCTTCATCTACCCTCTCTCCTCTCCCTCCACAACACTCTTTTTCCGCCCTCTCGGCCTCTCATTGCATACTTCTCCCCCTCTCAGTTATCGCCTCTCTCCCTACAGCCCACCTGTGTCCCTCAATTTGAATTTTGATGGTTACAAAGATATTGCCGGAAAGTATTCAGTTATCAATTAACTTGCTGGACAATTATAGTCATCCAGTGTACACACTTAAGAGGAAAAACATTACGGAGTTTGCTAACATTTAAAAAGGGTACTTGATTTTTAACTGTATGGCTTCTCATACCATTTGAGAAGCTTAAGAAGTACAAAGAGAAGTAAAGTGTAAGTGTTGTGAAGTGAAGTGAATTGGAGTGCAGTGTATAAAAAGTCGTGTACTTGTTAGTCTAAATTATCTTTACAGGACCGCCATCAATGTCGAATTATTGCAGTTATTGTTTTTAATGCCTTTACTGTTATCATTGTTATCTTATTATTATTTTTATTGTGGTTATTGTCTTAAAATAATTTTAAGTTACACTGTATTTAATTCCTAATTGTAACATGTAAATTTTAGTGTTCCTCCACCAGTTTGCATAAACCTACCTGCGGAAATAAAAAATATCTACCTATCTAAATGTACCAGAACGAACAACTTGTGAATTTCCCAAAGCGAAAAGGATCCCGCGCCCGCTGGCCGCCTGGCAGGCCGGTCGCGTGCTGGGGCGCGGCCTTTGTGTGCCGCCAAGCGCCATTGTCTTGCTGACCGCACGCGCCGTTTGTTCGAATAAAACGCGACGGGAATCTCGTTGGCGTTGCGCTGCGCAGTCGGAGATTCTGCTCGACCGTTGTTGTTCAGGCAGTTTTCTTCCCGACGGTTCCATATTTTCATTTCTCCCAGGTTTTACGATTTATATTTTCTATTGTACTTTAAAAAAAATGCCGATTAATTCATTTAAAGTTTCTGATCAACGTGGTTTGATACGTTTTTGAATAGTTATTTCTATAAATTAATTTCTCGACAGTTCTACGATATGAATTTTTAATGTAAACATTCAAATATTTCGATTGATTAATTCAGCAGCATTGTAATCTACTACGCCCTCGTATTTGTCGGGACTCTAAATCACAGTTTGTCTCGCGTTAATGCAGTGCGGCACATTTGATGTATTTTATGTGGAAGGGCGTGATATATTTCAACATTATTCCAATTTTCCTTGCTCATAGACCAAATGGTAATTAACTTGTCAGCGAGTAATCTGATGTGGACTACGTCATGTTATTGCACTAGGCAAAGAGCGCGGATTTGTTTAGTTACTTTCGTGCTTAGTAGAATAATCGAAACTTCCGAAACGGAAATAATAAAACCCAACCATTCGAATTATTTAGACTTCTGTATTATTTGAGCTCAAACAGTCGAACTCAAATTCAAGACTTAACAGCTTAGTCCTGAAGAAATGATCTAAATTTTGCACCAGAAATTCGAAATCCGTTAAAATGAAACTTGAATCCACATCTTATCCTTTGATCAAAAGTCACATCGCAGATACAATAGTGCTTTTTTTAGAACATTATTTCATTTTTTCGCATACTAATCGTAAAGTGTAGAGAAAGTTTTGTAATGTGGCGGTGAAAACGACAATTATTCTCCAGAAAAATTCATATTCTAATCCTTGATACAAAAATAGTAGATTATTCATGTTCCTGTACGTAGGATAATATTTATCTAACACCTGTATTGTACTCAGAATCGACGATTTGTGGGTCCTTAACACTGAAAATTTTGTTTACGCCCCTCCGCTTAATCAGGAGATAAAATTATCATCTCTTTAAAATGTTGAGTGTCCACAGCTCGCGAGAAATTATGTCCTAAATTTTAACAATTGTTTGTAATAATTTGAAGGTTTTAGTGATTTTGTGATAAATACTTTTAATCATTTTAACTGTTATAAGTTCTATGATAGTAAAAATCAGAAGAAGTACATTTTGAAAACTGTTATTGGGTATTTTTATTGTATCATTTATCGCATTTATGGACCAGGGGTCGTGGCTCTGGGCATCAACTGCTGAACACTGCAGTGTCTGTGACCGGGAGGTTCTGGGTTCGAGTCCTGACGGTGGCAGGATTATCGACACTAAACAGAAAGCTAGGTCGAGTTCTGTCGCTGTCTGGAGGATAATTCTATCTGATGGCTCTTTCCTTCCCAATTCTTGTCCTGTTCTTACACCTTACACACGCACTTACATGCACTTCACTACCACACATTGGATTGATTGAAAGGGTGCAATTTGTACTTGGGAATTCTGGAGCGTATTCTTTTTTGCAGAAGTTCAAAAGTTATCCCTAGATGAAAAATGTTCTGGGTTGGAAAAGTAGATATTTTTGAGTATAACCTACCTGAAATTTTGATACGTTGGGATATTTTTGGGACATTGAGGTCTTTTTAAAGCTGGTAGTTTGAAAACATACCACAGAGCACGACATCACAACTGCAGTTCTTTGGTATATCTCCACTAGATGATATATCTATTATTTAACATCCCTAAAAGTTCGACGGTCAAACATTCGGTAATAAAAAATGTACCAGACGGTATCCCAATAAATGTTATTTTCACAGATACATTAAAACTTGTCGTAATTAATCCGGAGATGCGTAAAAAAATAAAACAATAACTGATGCCAATCAGACTTGATCTCTCCTCTATTTCCAAATCGCATTCAATACCCCCACGTAATGCGGTGTCCATTCAGTCAAACGGTTCCAGGCAGCCGTGGGAGCCTTGGTTAACCTTCGGGTGGGCGCGCCTATTTGAGTCACATAAACGGACGCGTACACTGCATGCTGCCTCGAGAAAACAGTGTTTTGCACCCTCAAAACTTCTATTATTTAATTGGAGAAGGAAGAATAAAAACTCACAACTATTCATTACATTTTTAATGTTAATACGTTTTATAAATCACATAAATATGGCTATTTTTAGGAGCAGAGTAATAAAAAACACTGTTTCAGAAAACCTTATAAAACAAAATATAACAAAAAAATAAGCAGAATATTGTTATTAAATAGACAAATTAATTTAATGAAACAGTTACTGTCCTTATATTTTAGAAAACTATCAATTGGTTTTCATCAAGCCGTTTCCAATAACTCAAGCATATGCCTGATTTCTTCGTCTGTTTCAGCCCTTCAGCAAAGAAAAACAAAAATAAGAGTTCGAGTAAGAGGAAATTTTTGTAAAAAACCTTTCAACATCTTTGATTTTGCTTACAGTGATCGAAAATACTTATAAACGAACTATCTGAATAAGTAAAATGTTCGTTTGGAATACTAAAAATACACGGATGGGCGAGGTAGAGCACGGAGTGCTGCAGTCATTTTTTTTATTTTGAAATCATCTTTACGACTGATAGGGAGAAGGCAATGGAACGGAGATTTCCGCGTTTGGTTTAGAATGTTGCGAAATGAGAATACTGAAGCCCCCTCTGACATGTCAAATGGCCGTACTCTACTTCAGAGCAATAAAAGCACAGAGCCGCGCGCCCGCAGGAAGGTTAAGACGACTCATCGACGTGATAAACTTGTTTGCATTTTTTGGTGAAATAAAACATTGAAAAACGATTGGTTTCGACGCCCATTCTCGCGGAAGTGCAATGTCAATCTACCCTGGCCCACAGTCAATTTACACTTCTGCCTATGGCAACCGTCACCAAAACTAGGGTTGTGTGGCATAACCTCATTTGAAGTCATTTGACGTCACTAAATATTTGACGATCGAAAACTCACGAATTAAAAAGAACCAGGTGATAGCTCAATAAATGTCATTTTCATAGATACAATAATACAATGCGTAAAAAAATTTAATATAATAACTGGTGCCAATCAGATTCGATCTCTCCTATATTTCCAAATCGCATTCAACCCTCCAACAGAACTCGCCGTCCATTCAACCGAACGGCGCCCATCTCCCGTGAGAGCATTGGGTAAGACGGACCATTCACATGATAAATTTCTTTGCATTTTTTTGGTGAAATAAAACATTGAAAAAATATTTATTTCGACATTTATTAAATATACTCCATTCTCGCGTGAAGTGATGAGGACAACATATCCCCAGACCACTTTCAATTACCGCCACTACAAACACCGCCAGTGGCATCTTCACTTGATGACATTTGAAGTTCCGTGAAAGTTCGACGCGTCAAATTTCACGAATTAAAAGGTGTACCACGACGGTTAGCCAATAAATGTTATTTGCAGAGGTACAATCAAACTTGTAATTAATCCGGAGGTGCGTAATAATTAAATTTAAAACAATAACTGGTGCCAATCAGAACCGATCTACTCCCACATTTCCAAATCGCCATTCAACCCTCCGACAGAACTCGCCGTCCTACTCAACCGACGGCGGCCGTCTCCCGTGAGAGCATTGGGTAAGACGGACCATTCACATGATAACTTCTTTGCAATTTTTGATGAAATAAAACATTGAAAAAATATTCATTTCGACATTTATTAAATACACTCACTCTCGCGGAAGTGATGAGGCAACAGATCCCAGACCACTCTCCAATTTACCGCCACTACAAACAACCGCAGTGGCATCTTCACTTGATGACATTTGACGTCATTAAAAGTTCCATGGTCCAAAATTCACGAATAAAAAATGTACCAGACTGTAGCTCAATAAATGTTATTTGCAGAGATACAATCAAACTTGTAATTAATCCGGAAGTGCGTAAATAAATTAAAACAATAACTGGTGCCAATCAGACTCGATCTCTCCTACATTTCCTAATCGCATTCAACCCTCCGACAGAACTCGCCGTCCACTCACCCGAACGGCGCCCGTCTCCCGTGGGAGCGTTGGGTAAGACGGCTCGGCCGCGCGCGGCTGGGCGCCGCCGATCTGTTTTCCAATTACCCGGGTAACCGATGTGAGCGGGCGCGCGCTCGCGCGGTCGGTTTGCGGGTGATCAGAGCGGCTGCGACCGGTGGCGAGCGACGACCGCCGCCCCCCACCCCCACGCCCACCCCCACCACCAGCGCACCACGCCGCGCCGCGTCGTGTTTTTCGCCTTTTTACGAGCACCATTACGCTTAATAAGCAGATAAACCGCTATACCGCGCGGATAAATACTCGGGCGAGGGGTGGGGGGGAGGGGATGTGGTGGGGGAAGGTGGGGGTGGGCCCGCGTCCATCAGCGGGCCGAGCGTGGAGCCCGTCTGGCGGGCGGCGCGCGCAACAGATGTCTCCATGTCGCACGCACCCGCGATGTAAAGGGAAGTGTGTGACATTGCGCTTCTGGCCAATAAGCATTCATGACGCGAACGAGTGAGTAATGCCAGTGATTGAGGGGGTGCTTTTGAAAGCGATCAGGGAGAACATTCGATTGTACTCGATTTTTAGTACATTTAACTAAACTTTTAAGTATTGCAGGTTTTGCAAGGGTCTTACGGAAAAGTTTTGCACATCGGATTTCTAAATTTTTTTTAATGTTTTGTCGCTGTTTCATGCTGATAAAAATTACATTCAATCAAATCAAAGTCCTCAATAAATCACGTTTCAGTAACTATTATCCAAACAATTAATAACAAGTTTATGTTGTACAATGTACAATGTACTAGGTCTGTTCATGTTGTACAATGTACATTGGGGGAATGATCACTACAAATTGCTTGAAATGTTTTCTAAGTGTTGTTCAAATTATCAAAATCAAAGTTAGGAAATTTTAATTGTGGAACTCAACATGAATAGAAAGACGAAATCGTAAATTGTTTGACTTTTTTTCAACATTTAATAGATGAAGGCTTTCTGAAATAGTATTGCGACCAAATTTAGAAATATTGCAAGCCAACAATAGATAACATCGGCCTTTTGTAATTAACGGAATTCCAACTTGTTAGAAAATGATTAATTGATTTGTTATAAATGTAAGACCGATTGCTGCAGCGTATTCTGAAGGTCGACGATCCTTCCCTTACGTTTGTAGATCCAAAACAAATGACAAAAGTTCAGAAACAATTATTTTTCTTTGTTTATATAGAATTTCAGAAATACAATTTTTCTCACCTCTTTTTCGCGTTTTAACCATTACGTAGCAAATTTTTTAAACAATGACGAACTTTTTCCGCATTGTTCATTTTTTGTGAGAAAATATTCTAATTCTTGCCAGTCCATAAAATTCTCTTTTGGTCAGTGATGTTTTCCGCCCTGCAGTGTACTCATTGTTTTCAAGAGAAGTGGAATTCAGAGCATATATTGTTATATTTAATTTATTTTATTGTATTCGATGAAGTACACTTCATTAGGTTTTGAACAAGGAACCGCCCTTTTTGCAAGGTGAATTCTCCCCAGTTCTGGCAACTTCGTATCACTTTCAATATGTGGAGATATTACTTTGCTAACTTTATATATGCGTATTTGTGATTACAATTCAATTGTTTTTCCTCAAATATGCAATTTATAGCTTTCAAAAAAGTTTTTCATGAAACGTTTTCACTGACATGAGATTCTTTGATGAGTTTCTATTGTTATTTAGCCCTTATCTTTTCATTTGTGAAATGTTCCATTTCATGCATTTTCGATTCATTAAGTCTCTCCAAATGTAATAGATTGACCATTATGGAATATTCTAACAATAGAAACACTTTTAAATTCATTTTCACTTAAAATTAAATAAACGGATAACAGCAAAGTACGCTTTACTACCATCGGAGACAAATTTATGTACATTTGCCACACCTTGCGTAGTTATTGATATTGTAATTACTGATACCCCCACAATATGTAGGTTAAGTTAGCTGAGTGTGAATCCCCAATGCCCATTAAAGCAACAAATTACTTCACTGCATTTAATTTCCTTAATGATGCTTTAATGATTATAAACGATACGCACTTACAGGAGAACATGCAGCAAAGTTTATTTGCTTTCTCAATTTATGGTATTGACTGCGATTTTATTCTTGTATCTCGCAATACCACTTTACAACCACTTTGTTATTGCTCGTGAAGACATAATGTGACTACGAGAATTAAAATTTAAAGAAGAAACTCTCGTATTCGTAAAGCCATGAATCCAAAAAAGACAAAATCGTATACAGAGACCTTTAAAATTACATTACAATAAATTATTCTGCGAAATGGTGCAACAAAATGTGTAATAGTGGCCTTCCATACATTTTTGTGATAAAATAAATACATTCTGCCATTTCATTGAGACATTAAAAAACACTCACACACACACACACACACACACACACACACACACTAACATGCACTACACTACTACACTTGCCAGAAGGCCAGTCGGGGGCTTATAGATTGTCTAGGCTGGGGTGGTACCCACTGGTGGGACGATACCTGGCTGGGGAAACCCTCCCGATAAAAAAAACACGCACCACACTTAGGAGACTAATGACCTGTGCAGTTGACGTGCCCGGAATCACTAACAATCAATCCAATCTTGTGTTGCAGTCGGCGGCCGCGAGCAACGGGCCGCATAGCGGAAAGCCCCCTGAGAAGACAGCCGTCAACGTCGCCTCCAACAGGTGAGTCACGCCCCGCGCGCCGGCGCCAGCGCCATTGTTGCGTTATCGAGACATTGTTGTTGTTGTTTTTTTGTTATTTAAGGTAGCATCAACATCTAGGTCATTAGCGACCACTATTGGGTTTAACGTTATGTAACTGAAGATGGCATGATATGGTGATAACAGGGGGTGAAAGGACGAACACAAATACAACCATGCCCGAGGCGGGACTTGAACCCGCAATCCTTGGGTCCGAGATAGCTACGACACTACTGTCTTAGCGATCTCGGTAAGGGATCGGCGAGTCATTGTTTTGTTTATACTGTTTGGTTATGTAAAGTCGAACTTTACGATCAACGGCGTAATAATAGCACAAGCACACAAATTTTAAAAACGTTGTCAGACCCAAAGTCTTGACTCACGTTTCTCTATGTATGTCAATGCGCTGAATCTGAAGCCAGAATTGCACTACCACCCTCCTGTTCCTTTTTAATATCGAAAAATGGCCGTGAAATTTACAATTTACAATTTGACGGTGTTTTTCTCGGGATTTGAAAAAACTGGAAGGTGATGGCACAATTCTGGCTTCAGATTCAGATAAGAGTGGAAGGAAATCATGTGTCACGTCTGGTTGTGGCAACGACCTTTGAAAACAAAAATTCAATGACAGGGTGGTATTTTTGCAGATTTAAATAAAAACTGGAGGGTTGTGGCGCTAATTCTGATTTTCAGATTCAGATTCAACGAGTCGACATACATACAGAAATATGTGTCAAGTCTTTCGAGTCTGACAACTATTTTTGTGTTGATGGTAATTAGAACACAAACCTTCTAATAATAATCAATGGCCTCTCGTTAACCATAACATCAGTCTATCTCATTTCGCAGGACAAATAATAAAATTTAAACGAAAATTGTAGAACATTAGAAATTTAACAAAGTGGGTAAAACGGAGTTCAGTATTAGTAGTGTAACATCTTATTATAACACACGATGGTTATCAAACTCTCCTAACGACCTTTTGATAATTAAAATTAAGATGTAATGAGGAACAGGGAAACCGAGTGCAACCCATGAAACCTACCGCGAACTGCGTTTTCTATCACGCCGAATTTATTCGCCACTTCATCAGACGAGGATTCGAATCTCGTTCCAGTGACACGCCAATGTTCGCCCTACTTAGAGAAATTGATATCAGGCATTGCTACGAGGAGATTGCCGGGTTCTAAAGCCCAGCAGATACTTAGTTTTAGGCATAGACATGATGTAGTTTTAAGTCTTACTAAAATTGTAAGCCTTTCTAAAGCCTAGTACAAACCTCGCAATAAAGTAGCTGGACTTTGTATGGCAACAGTTTTTTGTATGGCGAGTACAGGACTTTGTATGGCGAGACAATGTCCTTAGACTGTTGAGATACAATGTCCCACGTCCGCACCTAGAGACAGATCACTTCTTCTCGATTTCTTCCTCTCACAGTAAAAACATTAAATTCTGCTAACCAAACCAGTTTGCCTTTTGGGGGAAAGAGCCACTATTCTTTTCGGATTCCGTAAGTTTTCTGTGCTCTCGCCTATATTGTGATTTAATGTGGATCTTTTTATCCATCTCAATTGACATAGCGTATTTTTTAGCGAGACTCCATTGCTTGCTTCCTTGTTGTCTCTGATTTTATGCTGGGACGGACTTCACATCGCAAAAACGAGGGAGGTTGTGTGTAAGTGCTCATTAACTTTTAGAGTAGTTTTCATCCCAAAAGAACACAGACACAATCACACCACGTTGCGGCTATCTGCAGACTGGAATCGGCGTGTCCCGGGACTTTGTTTTGCGACAAGTGCAGACTACATTATGTTGCGTAACATTTATATCGCGTATCCCATTTCGAATGGGAGACCCACGACATGCAACTTTGTATCAGCGACGATTCCAAACGCTAAAAAAATGTCGCTGGGCATCCCTTGGACTTGTGGCGATACACGTGCTCCGCAACTTTCTCTCTGGGTGTGTATTAGACTTTACTGATTTCTTAGAATTGCGTATTGACATAAATTAACAGGAAATTTGAGTAGATATGCTATTAACCGCTTATCAGGCTCTAGAGTCCAAATACAGATTCTATAAAAGGAAAAACACGATTACAAACGACCACGAAATGAAATTCAAGGACCTTCATGAAAATGAAAATGAGTTAATTTATTACAGCCTTGCGTCATTTTCCATATTGTCGAAATCCATTAAGCAATCCTAACCGCCAAGCAGACATTCACCGAAATCTCAGCGACACCTGCCCTAGTGAACTAAATTATCCGAATGTTGCTCCGGGACACAAATCCCGGGCCTGTGACGCATTGTCCCCGCGACCGTTTCGCGCAGTGCGGTTAACGACCATTGGTGGCAGGCCTTCCATCACCCGGCCAAGGGAGACGCGGAAATAAACAGCTTTTACGCTCTGGAATTTCGAATCTATCGCAATTACTCGTATCGAACGATTTCGATGATTTTTGCATAATGTTAAAATGTCGTGCGCCAGTGTTTTCTGCCGAAATTTAGGAGAGAAAATGTTGATAAAACAAACGAAAATGTTAGAGATAAAAATTACAATTAAAAGAGCAATAAAAATATTTATATTTGGACAAAAATTTTATAACGCATCAAAATTAAAACTAAAATCATTTGCAGTGGAACTAATTTTAGTCTAGTTTACTTGGTATGGCAGGCCGGTTTCGGGAAAATTATTCATACAGTGCAAACAAAACGTATTCGCATGCCTGTGATCTATTTCTGAAAGCTCGTAATTTGGTCGTCTTCACCATCTGGACTTATGGGAAACTTTCTGTAAAAATTCGCTCACATTTCTACTAGTCTGATCCTCTCGTTACCATTTTCTACTTTTTGGAGTGTCATTGCATTCGTCCGGAAAGTCTTTTGAAGCTATTCTAGGCGCTGAATGACTAGTGTCACATCAGCTCACTCGGTGTAGTGAAATATTAGTGAAGTGTTGCATTCTTCATATTAAAGTTAATCTGGTGTTTACTAGTCTCATTATTGTTTCCTCTCTTTCTGACTTTCGGATTCACAGCTATTCTAGAATGTATGACAGACGAAAAAAGTAAGATAATAATATAAAGACTTGGAACTGAGACTCTGGGAAGTATATTGATTGAGAGAGAAGATGCAATGTATGTGGGGGGGGGGGTTAGGAAATTGGAATCACATACACTATTGCGGAAAAGAAGAAGGAAGAATTTATGAGAGCCATACCGGTGGTGATCAGGTAAAAATAGTTCTGTGTGGGAAAGAAATGTGGATAAAGTATTTTGTAGATTATTTTGAAAAATAGGTGTGGAAATAATGGAGAATAAGAGTTGAGGAAGGAAGTTAAGAGAGGTGAAAGAGGTGAGAAAAATTGTAGAAAGGAAATTGAAGCGAAAAAAATATAAGTAGGGTTATTCAGCTTACAACAATCAAATTGAGGTGTTAGTGACAAATTGGTAATTGAGAAAAGTGTAGGTGGATGTAGAAGAAACGGAACATAACAATATGGTTGTGAACGAAAAGGAAGATAAATAGGCACCCATAAAAAAATGGAAATGTGTTTTCAAGAACTGTACACTTAAAGTATAACACTGATAATAATAGTAATAATAATAATAATAATAATAATAATAATAATAATAATAATAATAATAATAATAATGCCTTTATAGATACGGCGAGGCTCTGGCCATCACGCCCGCTCTTCCTGCCTAACCACATGTCAGATATTTACAAATTAGTCCAATAATATAATCTACAAAAGTAAATGTAGGAGAGTCTATAAGTGGTCAGTAGTTAGTCGAAAAGAATCATAATTTAAAACAACTTGTAAAAGATATCAGAGGTTAAAAAGATACAACATTGTTACAAAATGCATTTGAAACAACTTTTAATTAAGTTGAAAACAAAATTTGAATTGAATAACATTATGTGCTCCAGTTATGTTATGGTAGTTATTATGTACCATGTATTTGAAAAATGGATGTACAAGTTGAAAAGTTCAATAATTTACCACTACCCCCTCTTTTTTGTATATTTAAAGTGCATGGACAGCTAAGTCATTAGCGACTCAGAAAATATACATTCAACACTAATACATACATAATTAATGGCGGTCTACAGATTCAATACTAGGCTACAATAATGCTGATTGTTTACAGGATAGCAAAAAACGAAAGAGTAGTAACAATAATACTTAATCGAAGACGCATACAAAAAAAAAGTTGAAACACTTGATAAACTATTAGTTACATGTACTTCAACAAGCACTCAGAGGAAAGCAGTATGCCAAAGATATCCTACTACACAGAAAGTGATGTGGTGTGGGATAAACCCTCTTTCTTTCATCTCCAAATTGCCAATATTATTCGCTTCCTGCGCCGAGTGCGGCGAAGCTTCCGTGCTCTCAAACACCTTGGCGCTGCGTCATTTTTTCCATTACGAGTGGGAAAAGTGGGAGATGGAACGGCGCGCAGTCCAGCGCAGGCAGCGCGAGAGCCACTTCCCTCGAGGGCCCCGCGAATGCAGAACAAACGGCGACAATCCGCCGGATCCAAAACAATTCTGCCGGACGCGCCGCCCGGCGCACCAGGGGACGCCGAAACAAAAGACGCGAGGCGGAAGGCGGAGGCAGAGGAGGAGAAGGATTTGAACGGAGGGGACGGGGGTTGCGGAGGAACGACCGGAGTGATGATGTAGCCAGAAATACATGACGCGGGTCACACAAAGGTGCATACGGAAATATTTAATAAGTTTATAAACCAAATTGTTGTAACGAAAATTTGAATATTAGATTCTTTGGATTATTCGCACTCATAAACCGGTTTAGGGGATGCCGGGAATTAACTGATGCCGCTGCAGAGCCTCAGATCTGCAGGTTCTAGTGTTCCAGTCCCGACGGTGGCAGGATTTTCCACACTAGCTAGATACCTAGGTGGAATTCAGCCGCTGTCTGGAGGAGAATTCTAGCGGCCGGCTGCTCTGATCGGTAGTTTTCAGTGGTTTCTTCCGATCAACACCGAGTGAATGCCGGAGCAGTACCGTAAACAAACGGGCCGCGGATCAGCGCGCGATCTTTCCTTCCTCTTCCTCGTGCTACCCGCGCCCCTACATTCACACACACTTACGTGCACTACACTACTGGAAAAATGCCGAGAGACCAATCTGGAGCTTAGAGCTTGTTCCGCCTTGGACGCTGCTCTGCTGGTGGGAGATATTTGGGATGAGGGAAAGCCCTCTAGCGGTTGTCTTGTTCGAACGCCTGATTTCACATTCCTAGCGGGGGATGTTAACCGTCACCTCCGGAGGAAAACTACACTACACTTATGGGACTAATGACCTTTGGCGTTTATGCGCTCGGAATCAATTGTGATCAATTAATCAATGAAAACAACTGTCAATGGTAATTCCAGGCTTTTTTCTATGAGAAGACTATTTAATGAGAAGATTTGGTGTTTTCTTTTAGAAAGAATTCCGTTAGCTTCCGATTGTTATATGGCTTATAACTTACTCACAAATCCCCTTAACTAATAAAATTCTAATTTTTTGGTTCTTTTATGATGACTCCTTTTTAATTCTTAATATGATAACTCTCGACGATGCCAACATCTTTCGGTTTTCAGTTGATATTCTTTATTTAGTACATTGACTTTGAATTGTAGTTATGACACATTGCTTTGTCATTTTTAAGCAAAGATGTGGAAAGTTGTATCTGAGTTTACAAGTGTCAACTTAATAAACGTTTCACAATGTTTTGTCCACAAATACCTGCAATTTCATCCCCGACGTTGGTACCGTGTTGGTAGTGCTTCCTAAATGTTTGTCTGTAAATGATATATTGTACGTATGAAAGAATGAATGTTTCAGAGTGTAGATTAAAATAAATATGTGAATGTATTTCTGTTGCATGCCTTGTGTTGTATTGTTTTATTCTTTTCCTCTTAAGTTACAGGTTTTTAATATATAATGTTCGAATGATGTGTATTATATTACTTTTTACAACATATACCATAGTGTGTTAAGTCTTAAATCGATCAAATCAATCTGTTTATCTCTCTACCTATTTACCTGTACATTTTTCCCTGAAATTTCTGAGACTTTTATTCCAGCAGCGACTTACGTAAACTTTAAATAAAGTTAACTCTCAACTTCCTCCCAACAAGGAAAACTTCGGGTCCTCAAATCACTACCTCACATGACAGAAACTCCGTCACCGGTTTAGAACCAGTTGCGAGTTCGAAGTTCAAACCCCGGCTAATGCAATTTTAAACGCGGCCAGATTGTCGCGTCAGGCGGGGCACTCGCTGAAACAAAACAAGCGCGGCGCGCGCCGCGCCAACGGTTGCCCACAGAGGGCGCGGCGGGCACGCTTTAAAAGTAAATCTAATCGCTTTAATATAAATTCTAATCACATTTCGCTTGGTGAACTCCTCTGCCGCAAGCCGTAAACGCTATATTTTACATACGCAACCGCTGCGGGCTGCAGGAATTTGATCGAGTGGGCGAGGGCAACTGGGCAGCCGAGGCGCGTCGCCGCCGCCGCCCCCGCCGCCCCCGCCGCCCCCGCCGCCCCCGCCAACCTCGCCGCCCCCGCCAACCTCACCGTCCCCGCTGCCCCCACCAACCTCGCCGTCCCCGCCACCCCGCCGCCCCCGCCGCCCTCCGCGTCCCCGGCCGCCTCCGCCGCCCCCGCCCCCCCGCCTCCGCCACCGCCCCCCCCGCCCGCCGCCACCGTTCCCGTCGTCCCCGCCACCTCTCCGTCCCCGCCGCCCCCGTGCCTCCACCACCTCCACCGCCCCCGCCGCCCCCACCTACCCCGCTAACCCCACCGCCCCCGGCCGCCCCTGCCGCCGCCGCCGCCGCCGCCGCCGCCGGGCGCGAGGTCGTTGAAATTTCGAAAAGCCCCTCGCGGAAAATGTCACGTGACCGCCAGGAAATTTATGCTGACGTAAATGCGCGATACTTTAACGCACGGCGCAATAATCGGCGTTGGCGGGGAGCGGTACACGCCCGCGCGGATCGGCCGCGCTGCCACGCTCCCCACCCCTCCACCCCCCACCACAACTCCCTCCGCCCCCGCGCCTGGCGAACGCCCGCCTCCCCTCCGGCCCCAAGACGAGCTTCTCTTATTCTCCTTAGATAAGTTCGTTGTATATAAAGGTTCATTTACAGATACGTTAATTGTATAGATAGGTTCATTGTATAGGTAGGTTCATTGTATATGTACGTTCATTGTATAGGTAGGTTTACTCTATAGGTAGGTTCATTGTATAGTTAGGTTCTTTATATAGATAGGTTCATTGTATAGATAGGTTCATTGTATAGATAGGTTCTTTATATAGACAGTTTCATTGTATAGATAGATTCATTGTATAGATAGGTTCATTGTATAGATAGGTTCGTTGTATAGGTAGGTTCACTGTATAGATAGGTTCATTGTATAGATAGGTTCATTGTATAGATAGGTTCGTTGTATAGATAGGTTCATTGTATAGGTAGGTTCACTGTATAGGCAGGTTCACTGTATACGTAGGTTCATTGTATAGATAGGTTCATTGTATTGATAGGTTTCATTGTACAGATAGATTTCATTGTATAGACATCAAACGGAAACATTCCCCTTTGTGAAAAAGTGATTTAAGCCTTTTATGCGGCTCGGGGCACAGTGTCCGCAGAATTGTCGTCTTCCAGTATCGTCGATACTGGATTTTCGAAATGATGTTGATAGCTAGGGCAATTTTTTTTTTTAATCTTCTCAATCAGGACTAACAACGATCGTGCTGTAAGTGATTTTGCTGCCCTCCTGAGAAATGCAGAATGCAACTACTTTTTCCATGCATCATTGTGTTTTCAATCAAACACTTACGTGGATCCACGTATTTGACTAGACCTTGCCCAAGTGAGCGTGTGTGACTAGCACAAACCTAAAGCCTGTGTTTATAAGGAGCATGTGCAGAGTCCGCTGTACGGATTGAAGGGCTGGATAGTCGGGTTAGTTAATTCTTTGTAGACAAATCGCCAAATAACCCACTTTGACTAGCTTCGCTGGAGCATTTCCGAGTTCATATCGCGATCTCCCAGCCTGCGGACTGTGCGATTTACAAAACACTCTGAAGTCCACCCAACTTAAAACTCCCAGAATTAACTAAGTTTTTGGCCAAATGCAGCCCAGGTTTCACTTCCATCTCTTCCACTACGTATCTAGGACTCATTCATCCGGATCTCACAGCGTAGAGGTTTCGGGAGCTGATGCAAACTGCTGAAACTCGCCTTGGGCGCAGGTGTTTACTTTAGTTTTCTGATATAGGTGGGCAGGTGGGCATGACGCAACAACCATGTATCAGGGTCACCATAACCCTTCGGAAATCGCGTGCTTTATCGTGTCATTAGTAGTAGTCTCATCGAAATCTCTTTCGATAATCTCTTTCCCCATACGTCATATATAGTTTTTACTGTTTTTTGACCAAATAAATAAAAAATAAATAAATACCTGGCATTCCCTCTTTCTTTCTAATATTACTGACAATCACTATGGTTTGGAAATTTATTGTTAATGAGGTGAAATTTCATTGAATAAATGTTATGAAATTTAGATTTAAAAGATTTAAAAAAATTGTTATTGACTAAACTGCAATATACAGTTATATTAATTTTTATTTATTTTTGATATCATTAATCTCTTATTGCCCACAAAAAATTCAATTTTATGTAATATCACGGACAAACCTGGCGCGTATAGTTTGCAGAACTTCACTATCACAAATAATGCATTCATTTTAAGAATATTAACGTGTACAAGATATTTTCTATTCTTGGAGGGAAGATAAACAACCTGTTCAAAGGTATTGTAAAATCCAGAAGAGTATGACAAAACTATTTTATTTGGTGGTCATTCCAAAGGGTCTTGGGACGCTAGAGCGCCCACGCTACTACTTAAGACTTAAATATATGTGAAATTAGACTTTCGGATATTAAAAGGCAAGATATCCTGGCAGCATCGGCAGAAAAATGTTCGTTAGTGGTACAAATTCACACGAGTCCTGTATGGGGATGCGAAAGTTACGTACACACACTTAAAAGGGATGCAAGGGGGGGATACGCTTGGTTTAGGGCAGGAGGGTGGATGCAACGTAGAATGGAGGATTCGAATCGCAATGGAATCTGTATACTTTGCGGTGATAGAGAAGATTGCATCCACATCCTGTTAAACTGCTGCGCGAAACTTAGAGAGGAAAATTGATTGGGTTGGGAACTATTGTTTCCAACTTAGAAACATAACGCTCGCTCAAAACATATTAGTTGATAATAGATCGCTCTTCATGAAAGAATTAGGAACATTTTTAGGAAAGGTTCGAACTATCAGGGAAACGGTAATCATGGAGTGGGAAAACAGCACTGGTTAGTACGAGAGGAGCCTAGACTGGAGATGAAATAATTAATTCAATAAGTAAGCGATAATTAAGTTAACTAGTTAGGTAATCAGTAATGCTAATCACTAATATTGATTAGTAAGTTAGTAATAATTAATCAGTAAGCGATAATTAAGTTAATCAGTAGTAATTTGATCGGAGAGACGGTGGTGCGGGCGATCTTCTGTGGCGCTGTTTGATTTGGGGATGATGAGGCCAAAGACTGGATGGAGAAGTTTCCCACGCCAGAAAATAAATAAATAGTTTAGAAAAAATCTAGTAGCGTAGAATGTACTCGTCTTCTGACGGCAGGTTTTTCCCCCTTCAGGGTTTTTTTTCTCAGCCGTACCTTATGGTCTCATTTCCGCGGCTTTGATGCGACGAAGAGACTATTAGGGGTGAATACCAGAATTCGAAAGGTTAGAATGCGGTAGGATGTGGGTATTGTAATGGCTTAAAGTCCTTCACCCTAGCCACATAGAAAAAGTATTGAAATTATATATAAATGTGTTGTAATTACCTATTAAATAAAAATAAAAATATGTATGAAGTCAGAGGATGTAAGCTTCGTTATGGGCCTACGTGAGCAACAGATTAAGCCGACAACAAAATTCCAAATATGATAAGAGACTACTTAATTATTTTCTCTTAATTAAATAAAGTAAAAAATCACCCTCCCACACCTCTTGGGATATAATTAATTATTTGTCAATGAATTGTACACTCATCCTCAAACTTGCATTCTAAAAACATTTTTCTCTCTTAACAACGAACTACAAATGCAACTTTAATAGTGGTCGCGCGTGCCAACCTTTTGAAGCACAGCCACCGGTCTGCACAGCGCCTTCCACCGCCTGCTCCATTTGTGCACGTGCTTTTTCCGTTCGTGAAAACAATCGCGGAGCGCCGGGCGCCGCTCCCGCTGCCGCTCCAGGGCGTCCTGCCCGGGCGCGCCGACGCCACGCACAGGAGAGGCGCCGCCTCCACTATTTTTAGCCTCCGCCAGCGCCATCGCCTCCGCCACCATCTCCGCCGCCGCGCCGCCCGCCGCCGCCGCCACCGCCGCCGCCGCCGCCGCCGCCGCCGCCGCCATCGCAATCGCCATCGCCATCGCCATCGCCACCGCCACCGCCACCGCCACCGCCACCGCCACCGCACCGCCACCGCCACCGCCACCGCCACCGCCACCGCCACCGCCACCGCCACCGCCACCGCACCGCCACCGCCACCCGCCACCGCCACGCCACCGCCACCGCCACCGCCACCGCCACCGCCACCGCCACCGCCACCGCCACCGCCACCGCCACCGCCACAGCCACCGCCACCGCCACCTCCACCGCCGCCGCCGCCGCCGCCGCCGCCGCCGCCGCCGCCGCCACCGCCACCGCACCGCCACCGCCACCGCCACCGCCACCGCCACCGCCACCGCCACCGCCACCGCCACCGCCACCACGACCGCCACCGCCACCGCCAGCACGCCTGCGGTCCCTACGCCCTACACACCACACACGGCCATCGCCACCAGAGGAGGTCTTCCAAGTACCAAGTACAGTGGGAAGTCGATTATCGTAGGTAATACCACGAGACCTTGGGAAATTGTCGATAAATCCCCGACTCGCGAAGCGAGGAAGCCCCGTTCATTTTGCCCCCGCTCCGCACCGTCCCTGCACCACATAGTACCGCCACCCCCTGCACCACATCACCCCCAGCCCATTCCACCCAATCCACGCTCATTCCCCCGCGCCCTCTCCTCTTGTGTTGTCCACTCTGCCCCTCCCAGACACACCCTTTCTCTCACCAGACCCCAAGAACCTTTCTCTTCACCACCCAAATCACTGTTTCCAATGTAGGGAAGCAAAAGTGTTGGTGAAACATTTGTTTAACTTCGCGTCCCGGAGTGATTTTGGAGCAAAGACACAAACATTGACATTATGATGTTAAGATAACTTCCTTTATTTCATCCTCTGCTACGAGGAGCCCTTCTCTGAATGGAGGAGTCCCACAAGGCCTTTTTGCGGAACCCCTGTTACTGTGTCACGTGCCGGCAAAACAAACGCTTTGCATTTCCTCATCAGGCGACCAGGTGCACTGGTGGATCCAGGGGGGTTCACGGGGGCATGTCCTCTCCCAAAAGACCTAGAGTTTTTGTTTACCTTCCTTTACGTGGCATAATTGATTTAAATATTAATGTTCGAATTATCTAATTACTTAAACAATAATATTGTTCAGAATCTTACCTACAGTACATAAATAATATACAATATAATAACAAATATGTTTATTATTTAACAAAAATCCTCGAAAAGGGGACTATGCCCCCCAAACGATCGGCAGAGTCTGCCCTTGACCTGGTTTGCGCCCGAGATGTGTCATGCCCTGCCACCGAACACGCGCCTGTCTGCGCTGCTTGTCAGCCGTCCTGAAGCCGCCCCTGATACAGTTATTTCTTGCCCTCCCATTCTTTCCGAACGTAGTCAGTAATTAGTTGTTCCATGAGTTTGCATATCATGGCGAGATCTGGAGCCGACCTACGGTCGACTAGCGAGGGTTCCTCAAACAGGTATCTCCACCAGCGAGGCACCGCCCCAGCTGGTCTATGCTCCAGACCGGTCTCCCGACATATGTCGTAGTGTACTGCATGTTAGTGTAAGTGTGTGTGTGTAAAGGAAGAGGATAGGTGTAAGAAGAGGAAGGAAAGATCGCGCACGGTCCGTGTCGCGTTTGTTAGGGTACTGCTCGTCATTCGCCTGCTGTTGATCGGAGAAACCAAGGAAAACCCGATCAGAGCAGCCGACCGCTAGGATTTTCCTCCAGACAGTGAGTGAATTCGACCTGCCTATCTAGTTAGTGCAAAAAAACCTTCCACCGACGCGACTCGATAGATAGATAGATAGATAGATTTATTTAAACTGCAAATGGGTATAACCCGGTGGCAGCTAATTAGAAAAACATAAAAAAAAGTCATTAAATAATAAATTACATTACATGCTTAATTAAATGCTTAATTTAATGCTTAATTATTAAATTACATGCTTAGGACCTCTCAGTTAGCGCCTCTGAAACCCCTTCAGTTGATGCACTGAGCCATCTCTCCCGGAAGGCGTGTCGAGAGCAACGTGGGTGACGAGCGGGGAGGGAGGAAGCTTGGGGGGACGGAGTAGCTCGGCGACAGTAGAGGCGCGGGGAGGGGGGTAGATGAGAAGGTAGTGGGAGGGCCGTGAAGGTGAGCAGAAGGGTAGAGCGAGGAATGAGCCTTGAATCGTGCTCAAGAGTCGTATATACAAAATGGAAAGACGCTGGTGGAGAGTAGGCGCGGAGTAGGGAGCACCGAGCGGGGAGTGCGAAGCGTGGGGCACGGAGCCGAGAGCGCAAAGAGAGGACGCGAAGTGGAGAACGTGTACCGGAGACCAAGATGTGGAAGGAGGGTGAAGCGAAGGGCGCGAGAAGGGGAAAGAACGCGAAGCGGAGAGAGCGCTAAGTGGAGGAAGCGCGAAGCTGAGGGAGCGATGAGGGGAGGGAGCGCGAGGTCGAGAGCGCAAAGCGGGAGCGCAGGCGAGGCGTGCGCCGCAGGGAGCGCTAAGAGGAGGGAGGGCGAAGCCGAGAGCGCAAAGCGGGCCGGACGACTCGAGGAGTGCGCTACTGGGAGCGCGAAGCGGAGAGAGCGCGAGGTCGAGAGCGCAAAGCGGGGAGCGCAGGCGAGGCGTGCGCCGCAGGGAGCGCTAAGGGAGAGAGCGCGAAGCCGAGAGCGCAAAATAGGCAAGGTAAAGCAGAGAGCGATGAGGGGAGGAGCGCGAGGTCGAGAGCGCAAAGCGGGGAGCGCAGGCGAGGCCGTGCGCCGCAGGGAGCGCTAAGGGGAGAGAGCGCGAAGCCGAGAGCGCAAAAATAGGCAAGGTAAAGCAGAGAGCGATGAGGGGAGGGGAGCGCGAGGTCGAGAGGGCGCAAAGCGGGGAGCGCAGGCGAGGCGTGCGCCGCAGGGAGCGCTAAGGGGAGGAGAGCGCGAAGCCGAGAGCGCAAAATAGGCAAGGTAAAGCAGAGAGCGATGAGGGGAGGAGCGCGAGGTCGAGAGCGCAAAGCGGGGAGCGCAGGCGAGGCGTGCGCCGCTGGGAGCGCTAAGAGGAGGAGAGGGCGAAGCCGAGAGAGCAAAGCGGGCCGGACGACTCGAGGAGTGCGCTACTGGGAGCGCGAAGCGGAGAGAGCGCGAGGTCGGAGCGCAAAGCGGGGAGCGCAGGCGAGGCGTGCGCCGCAGGGAGCGCTAAGGGGAGAGAGCGCGAAGCCGAGAGCGCAAAATAGGCAAGGTAAAGCAGAGAGCGATGAGGGGAGGGAGCGCGAGGTCGAGAGCGCAAAGCGGGGAGCGCAGGCGAGGCGTGCGCCGCAGGAGCGCTAAGGGGAGAGAGCGCGAAGCCGAGAGCGCAAAATAGGCAAGGTAAAGCAGAGAGCGATGAGGGGAGGGAGCGCGAGGTCGAGAGCGCAAAGCGGGGAGCGCAGGCGAGGCGTGCGCCGCTGGGAGCGCTAAGAGGAGGGAGGCGAAGCCGAGAGAGCAAAGCGGGCCGGACGACTCGAGGAGTGCGCTACTGGGAGCGCGAAGCGGAGAGAGCGCGAGGTCGAGAGCGCAAAGCGGGGAGCGCAGGCGAGGCGTGCGCCGCAGGAGCGCTAAGGGGAGAGAGCGCGAAGCCGAGAGCGCAAAATAGGCAAGGTAAAGCAGAGAGCGATGAGGGGAGGGAGCGCGAGGTCGAGAGCGCAAGCGGGGGAGCGCAGGCGAGGCGTGCGCCGCTGGGAGCGCTAAGAGGAGGGAGGGCGAAGCCGAGAGAGCAAAGCGGGCCGGACGACTCGAGGAGTGCGCTACTGGGAGCGCGAAGCGGAGAGAGCGCGAGGTCGAGAGCGCAAAGCGGGGAGCGCAGGCGAGGCGTGCGCCGCAGGGAGCGCTAAGGGGAGAGAGCGCGAAGCCGAGAGCGCAAAATAGGCAAGGTAAAGCAGAGAGCGATGAGGGGAGGGAGCGCGAGGTCGAGAGCGCAAAGCGGGGAGCGCAGGCGCGGCGTGCGCCGCAGGAGCGCTAAGGGGAGAGAGCGCGAAGCCGAGAGCGCAAAATAGGCAAGGTAAAGCAGAGAGCGATGAGGGGAGGGATGCGCGAGGTCGAGAGCGCAAAGCGGGGAGCCGCAGGCGAGGCGTTGCGCCGCAGGAGCGCTAAGGGGAGAGAGGCGCGAAGCCGAGAGCGCAAAATAGGCAAGGTAAAGCAGAGAGCGATGAGGGGAGGGAGCGCGAGGTCGAGAGCGCAAAGCGGGGAGCGCAGGCGAGGCGTGCGCCGCTGGGAGCGCTAAGAGGAGGGAGGGCGAAGCCGAGAGAGCAAAGCGGGCCGGACGACTCGAGGAGTGCGCTACTGGGAGCGCGAAGCGGAGAGGAGCGCGAGGTCGAGAGCGCAAAGCGGGGAGCGCAGGCGAGGCGTGCGCCGCAGGAGCGCTAAGGGGAGAGAGCGCGAAGCCGAGAGCGCAAAATAGGCAAGGTAAAGCAGAGAGCGATGAGGGGAGGGAGCGCGAGGTCGAGAGCGCAAAGCGGGGAGCGCAGGCGAGGCGTGCGCCGCTGGGAGCGCTAAGAGGAGGGAGGGCGAAGCCGAGAGAGCAAAGCGGGCCGGGACGACTCGAGGATGTGCGCTACTGGGAGCGCGAAGCGGAGAGAGCGCGAGGTCGAGAGCGCAAAGCGGGGAGCGCAGGCGAGGCGTGCGCCGCAGGGAGCGCTAAGGGGAGAGAGCGCGAAGCCGAGAGCGCAAATAGGCAAGGTAAAGCAGAGAGCGATGAGGGGAGGGAGCGCGAGGTCGAGAGCGCAAAGCGGGGAGCGCAGGCGAGGCGTGCGCCGCTGGGAGCGCTAAGAGGAGGGAGGGCGAAGCCGAGAGAGCAAAGCGGGCCGGACGACTCGAGGAGTGCGCTACTGGGAGCGCGAAGCGGAGAGAGAGCGCGAGGTCGAGAGCGCAAAGCGAGGAGCGCAGGCGAGGCGCGCGCCGCTGGGATGCGCGTGGGGGCTGTGGCGGCGCGCGCGTGGCTGGCTGTCGCCGCGCGCAGCAGCGTCGCGTCGCGTCGCGTCGTGTGCCGAGCGGCGGCGCGCAGCTTGCGGGGCAGCGCTAAGAGGTTTACGCGGCGGCCGCAGCGCGCGGCTTAGCGCAGGAAATAACTGCCTCTGCAGCGGAAGCGCGAGACGCCACCCACCCACCCCCACCCACCCGCCACCCCGCCCCGGCCCGCCCTGCGCGGAGAACAGAGCGGCGCCTCGTGGGCGCGAGACGAGCTGTAAATTGTTCGCCACTGCACCGACGAATGGAAACCAGCCTGCGTCACGTTGTGCATTGACGTAGGCGCGGTCGGGGCAATCCCCACACTGCACTATGAAACGTCCGCGAGTGTGATGCACGAAATACCTGTAATTACATTGTGAATACGATGTACCAAAGGGTAATGTGAAGTAGGAAACGGAAGGGAATGGTGTTGAGGTTAAATAATGATTAAAATCGGTCTGAGGATTTTTTTATTGAGGTACATATGAATATAGATTATTCAATCTTCACACGACTGTCTTTCTTTAATTTTGTTTATTTTTATTTTGCCTCGGCCTTTTTAGACAACACGTAACATACATTCACATCCCTTTGTACGCATATGAATAGTTTGGAAATGCTCTAGTAAATAAAAAAAATGTATAAAATTTTTTTTTAATTTTTTTTGGCTCAGTGTGTCGAAGGTATGGTTTTCGAGGAGAAAACTACAATGTAGAAAACGTATATACCGTTTTCAGAATTTTTAGGTCCTGAATTACATATTGATTGTTGTACATAAATCATTAATCATCATTGGTGATTTCTTCTCTAGAAAAATTTGCAAGTGTTTGAATTATGATGTAATTAATGTTATTAAATAATGTGTGTAAAATATTAGGAATGCGAAATTAAAACTAAATGTATTAAGGGCAAAGACGGAATTTGAGTTTCTTCTACGGTACGTGTTGTCCAACCTTTTTTTATAAGTACATTGAAAACAAATCTATTGTAGTTCCATACAATACATGCTTTCATTTGTTGTTTTACTGCGCCCCAGATGTCAACATCTTCACGATGTTCGTAAGTGCGTTCTGTTGTTGTTTAGGCGACCGCCTTGCTGAGAAATATTTGAATTTCTCTTTGTGTGTTGACTGTTTGGCAAAGAGCCAACCATGCCACACTTTAAACATTTCAAGAGGGATTTAAACAAATGCGACGTTTCTTCTAAGTACACAGAAGTGCTCTTGTTCTGAAAACAGAGAGACCTTGTTTTGAATGATTATCAACATGATATACTACTACCACTACTATCAAAAGACACTTTATTAACTTATTCAAGCATGGTTTCTATTTCTAGAAGATGATTTCAGAGAAGAATGATTACTTATGTTTGCAATGTAAACTCTTTATCTTTCAATTCACTATTTGAATTATATTATTTGCTGTGTGTTGTGTGTGTAATAATACAACAAATCACTTTGAATGATTTCAATAGATTAATATGATTTTCATATTTTTTTCTTCACACGCATTTATAAAGAAAAGATTGAAATTGATCTTGCTGCGACAATTGGTGTTTAAATATAATTCAATTAATTTTAATTGAATTCGAGTATGCGTATCACAGTCCTTGATAAATGGTGTGTGACGGAAAGGAGCGATTAAACACTTAAACAATTATAGTGTCTCAAAAATACGAGATCACAATGGATCCTGTTTTGACAAATGTTTTTCTATTACCTAAAATAACCTAATCAAATCTCTGTTTTCACTAACCTTGAAAACCAACATTGACATACATTCATTTCCTCCAAATATCCATTTACCATTACTGTATTACTTAAATTATACTTCTTGCAGAACTTCCATCAATTTAAATAATAATTCCTTCTCTACCCAAAGGTACCCTTTCACTCTTCGCTGTAATAAAACACTGCCCTACAAAAATTCATACATCCGCCACAGTTTCACAATTACACGTAAATAACTCATATGTTTTCGCTCGCGCAGTCATTCCGGCAACTCGCAAATGGATAATAATCATGCTTAATTTACTACAACTAAACATGTGTGCATTCATACTTTTTTACGACAATATTAAGAAATATCAGAAATGATCTCTTCCAATCATCTCTTATTTTTGGCACACTAAATACATTAATGCCCAAACGTAATTATATTCAATATCCAAGTTACTTTTATAAATAGAGCAGAGAAAAGCTCACAATCATTTTGGATTAGACAATAGACAGTGAAAATAAACAGTCTTCCCCTATAAATACGCAATTCTGTGCATTGGTGAACTCAATCGTAGATCTCAAATGTCATCCTTTATTGGCGCGCAGCTAAGCTATTCCACATTGATGCCACTCTTGAATCTGTGATGTAACGTTCAGCGAGGAAAGTAATTATTTTGTAAATATACTAAGGTTTAGGGTGATAAATCATATCCTATAGTAGTTCTGACCTTCAAAAGAAGCTAGCACAAAAGTTTCATCGATATTGGTTCAGTACATTCACAGATTATCGCGCTGTAACGCAACGCACCTGAGAATATATATTCAAATTCTTACATTGTCTTTACCAATAAATCGTTATACCTCTATAATGCAAACGGGTTCAGGTTACGTATTAACTATAGAAAGAGAACATTTGTCACTGTTTCATCATGGAGTGGGGCTAATCTTTTTCCTCGCCATTTTGTCTCGGACCACTTCACCGCCACGTAACCTTCATCCACCCGCGGATAATCTCGAGGTCAATGGCGTTTTACTCCCCCTCCAAAACGTGATAAGATTAAATATAGTATGGTGTCATTGTCAAAAACTGACTGACCTATTGCTCGATTTAAATGTGTGACTCTCCTCGAGAACGGGAGCTGGAAAAAGATGGGATCTGCTTCATCGGGAGCTTGGACACCAAGAAATTAAGTCGTACTAAAACTCCCGATTAGATGAGAGTATCTTCCTTTTCTTTCAGTTCCAGATCTTGAGCAGTCACCACATTTAAATCAGACTATAACGATAATCTACTCTTGGAAATCTGCTGATCACTGATACAATAGTCACTGAATGTAGTCAACGAAGAGAAGATAAATGGAAAATGTTGAACGATGCTACTTACTTTACAAGAATTTCAGGGTGCACATAGTGCATTAGTACGTCCATTCCATATATTTTATGTTATACCACGCCCAAAAATTTAAAACTATCTTCCGTGTAAATGAAAATATTATTTACACAAAATATGATAATTAAGGGAATAATAGGTGATCCTTTACATTTATTTAATAAATGGATGGAGAACCAGGGGATGAAACGTTGATGCCTGAAGAATTCGAGCATTTCAAGGTTCACCCCTTGACAAGTCTGTTCGCTTCAGGTTTCAACCGAACAGAATGCTCAATACTCTGTTTCGTCAGAGCGCCAATCGATCTACGTCGCGTAGTGACAGACGTGTTCAGAGAGGTGTGGCATCTATTCAGCCTACATAGCACTCCTTCGTACTATGTGATTCAGTTAATGACTTCGATGTCCGGAGCAGGCAATTTCACCATGAGGTGAGATGAGAACTTTATGAAACTGAAATGCAATTTTCAAAATACTAGAACTATTTCATAGGTATAAATATAAATTATGATGAAACACTTATTTAAACATTATTTGAAGAGATAAAGGCGAGTCTTGTATTAAATCATAAAACCTCTAAATTCATTTAATCAATAAGCACATAAATTATAAGTATCTACTTAACATAAATACATTCAATATTGATAGTTTATTATACTTTTATTTATACCACTTTTATTCACTTGTGACGTATCTCCTTTTTTTGGATCACTTTTCCATTGTTGTTGTCTTTACACGTACACACACGTGTCTTTACATTGTTTTTTATGTATTTCTCCTATTTTTTTCCATTCTGAACGGTCTTTCGCAACTTTTGACCATTGATGACCTAGAAGTTGCCGGAAGTCATCAGTTCATCTGCGATGCTGTCTACCAATGTTCCTCTTCCCTATTCATGGGTCCCAAGATGTTATTCTGGATGTGCATCTTTCATCTTTGAGTGTTGCGATGTGGCCTACCCACTTCCATTTTACTTGATGAGCAGTCAGCATTGCATCTTTTATTTGTATTCTTCTTATTTCCTCTTTTATAATTTTATTTGCCAAAGATATTCGAAGAATTTTTCGAAGAAATTTCTGTGAGTTAAATCTGTCCTGACTATACTAGTTAGGAAGTAGCACTGTCTCCTATTCAAGTTTTGTCTTGACCGATAGCTCCAGCCCACCCACCCACGCCCCTCCCCCGCCCCGTACCCGCCCACGCCACCCCCACCATCACCGCCACCGCCCACATCGCTGCCGACTTTACCACCACCGCCGCCGCCGCCTACGCCACCACCTCCGTCACTCTCGCCGTTGCCGCATGTCCCCTACCGCCTCCACCGCCTTCCCCTCCTATTCTTGGAAATCTGCTGATCACTGATGCACTAACTGAATATAGTTTAACGAAGAGAAAAATGAAAAATGTAGAACGATGCTGCTTACTTTAAAAGAATTTCAGGGTGCACATAGTATTAGTACGTCCGTCCCAATCTCTCTCCCAATCTCTCCCTCCCCATATCTCTCCCCGAATCTCTCTCCCAGTATCTCTCTCCCAATCTCTCTCCCAGTATCTCTCTCCGAATCTCTCTCCCAATCTCTCTCTCCGAATCTCTCTCCCAATCTTTCTCTCCGAATCTCTCTCCCAATCTCTCTCTCCGAATCTCTCTCCCAAACTTTCTACGAACCTCTCTCCCAATCTCTCTTCCAATCTCTCTCCTCCAATCTATCTCCCAATCTCTACCTTTCTCTATTTTCTTACTCTCAGTTTTTCTCTGTTCTTTCTCTTCCTATCATCACTTTCACTCTCTGTCTCTCTCTCTTCAGCCTAGGCCTTCAGCCTTCCACCCGCCTCCCCGCCGCGAGCGGAAACGCGCGCCGTCTGCTGCGGAGGAGGAGGCGGCAACGCCGCTCAGCCGCTGCGCTCGCACAAAGCGGGCGCGCGGCGCGGCGTCGGATTCTGATTTAGGCGTCGCGGCGCCGGGCGTCTTCGCGTCCGCCTGCCTGATACGCGCGCCGCTTCCGTCGCTTGTTTCGGGGCTTAATTCGCGCCCGACGCTCGATTTCGCCAACGCCGCCGTCCGCCGCCGCCGCCCCTGCGGCCCGCTATCTCGGCGCGGCGAAGGAGGCCGCGAGTTGTGGCATTGTTAGGCGCGGTTTGTGCGTCGCTCACGCGCCCTCTTTTTCAATGCAACTTCGCTATCTCTGGCTCCCGCTCGCGCTCTCGCCTGTTGGGTCCACTCTCGGTCTTTAGGCTCTCGGTTTCGCTCTCACACTTCCTGTTTCTCGCACATTGCCCCTTATTCTCTTTCTCTTACTCTCTCTGTCTCTCCCAATATCTCTCCCAATCTCTCTCACGCAATCTCTCTGCCAATCTCTCTCACCCAAATCTCTCTCCAATATCTCACCCAGTCTCTCTCCCAATCTCTCCCTCCCAGTCTCTCCTCCAAATCTCCTCCTCCCAATCTCTCCCTTCCAAACCCTCCCTCCCATTCTCTCCCTCCCAATCTCTACCATCCTCTATTTTCCTTACTCTCAGTTTTAGCTGTTCTTTCTCTTCCTATCATCACTTTTACTTTCTCTCTCTCTCTCTCTCTTCAGCTTAGGTTGATCTCACATTCGCTTATTCGCAAACTTTTTAGACCAAGGGCGGATGAATGTAAGTAGGATTAGAAATCAATCCATTTCAAAAAACTCCAAGGTTCCGGTTGGGGTCCACAATGAGAAAAATAGGGTCCAGGGCGGTCTGTTACCCGTTGTTTAAAATACTTGCTTCACGGTCCTCTTGTATTAGTCAGAAGTTGACTGTGTAAATTAACTTTATAATTAATTTATTTATGGAGTTCTACAGGGTGAGTCACGTAACCTTAGCACCCCCTGTAAATTT
>JAHLJT010002406.1:183402404-183420790 GCA_031308135.1 Acheta domesticus
GGGGATGGGAGGATTGGAGGGAGGATAGGAGGTAGAGGGAGGATTGGAGGATTAGGAGGGAGGATGGGAGGATTGGAGGAAGGATGGGAGGATTGGAGGGAGGATGGGAGGATTGGAGGGAGATGGGAGGATTGGAGGGAGGATGGGAGGATTGGAGGGGGGATGGGAGGATTGGAGGGAGGATGGAGGATTGGAGGGAGGATGAGAGGATTGGTGGAGGGAGGGCGAGGGCGGGCTCTTCGGCGAGAGCTGCGGGGACGTGGAGGCGAAGTACTGAGGGGGATCGTAGCCGAATATTTGCCCTTCAGAGACGGTGTTCGTTACCTGAAAGATTCAATACCGTGTCACTCTTGAAGCGTAAATTTTTAATTTTAATTTCATTAATTTCATTTGACAGAATTGGTACATACGTTTCTATACTATTTAGTACACAATTTTGTATTACATAATAATTACTAAAATAAGGACCTTGAAGAAAATGACCGTACTGCGTAAATCACTTGCTATTCCCTTTTGTAATTTGCAGCATACTCTTTTTCAAAACAAAACCGTATAAAACCCCCAATTAAGACGTATTTGTAAGCTAAAATATTATTATTATTATTATTATTATTATTATTATTATTATTATTATTATTATTATTATTATTACGATTATTATTATAATTGTTTATTATTATTATTATTATTATTATATGTTATTATTATTATTTAGTAAGTTGTATTTTAGTTAATTTATCGACTAAAAAGACATGTTGTAGTCCTTTATTTCAGTTTTCTCCTATACCTCTGTGTTTTACAATATTAATCTGAAGTTAGTTGTTAGTGCTTAGATATAACTAGTTATTCATTATTTATTAAAATGAGTTCACTTTAGAGCACACATTAGAGCACATCTATGCAGAGGACTAATTTGGAACTTGAGGAATAAAGCTAATTCTTTGTTTTATGCAGCCTATTGTTAATTGTTTTATGCAGCCTGTAAGAACATGGCGTTATGTGGCATGACAAGGCTTCTTCTTATGCACTACAGAATTTATACATTAAAATGATTTGCAAGGAGTGTAACAAGTCATGTAAAATTATCTAAAACATTCCACAAATAACGAAAATGTAATCGGAAATGTGTCGATGGGGATGTAACAAGTTACAATTTTACGCTTTTTAGACTTTCTTGTAGAAATGAACATCTCTTTTACAAGCTATTACAACCACACTTGTTAATTGATGCGATGTGAAGCGTTGAAAGTAGAGGCATTCCATTCTCCAATAGTACAGTGAATGATACGGTAAGTGAAACTGAAAAATTGTACGATTTTTATATAAAACGTAGATTTTATTTCCATCCAAACAGTCTTAGTTACCGAAGGACGTGAGTGATGAAGACTTAGGAATTTTAATTCCCCTATTATAGGCTAGAGGGGCAAAGTGCACTATTTTTGCACTTTTTGATACAATACTGCGGGTGTTTCTTCTCGTCTGTGAAGATGTTTAATACATTTTTATCGACAATGACAGACGTTACTTGTAGTTTGTGTATCAATTCACATCTCAAAAGTTTTACATCTAATTCAGTTATGTGACACATGCACTTTTCCCACATTATACATTGTAAAAGCAGTTATTTCATCTCCGGGATACGAATATTACCACGTCTTAAAATTGATATTATTACAAATTCCTCACCGTGAATTTTTTGATCGATTCCAAAATGTATCGTCTCTATTATACATATCCGACAAAATGTGATAAGTGGTAAATACAGTATTAAATATATTTATTTATATTTCAAGTCATTTTCAATACTTTCATAAGGTTATGATTTCATCATTCGTAAACACCAGCAATGATTTATATTTTTATTGTTTAAAGCAATGACAGAGGCCTTATATTAAAAAACTGCTATTCCCTCCCGCCTTATAAAGCCTGAGAATGAAAAAATGTACGAAAGTTCATGAAGGGGTGCTGCGACGACATACGATTTTTCACTTTGACAGTATAAAAAAGGAAAGTATATCAAATTGAACTCATATCATGAATTTTCTCTTTATAAATTTGATGCAAATTGTGGCATAGATTATCCCTAGCATTAACAAAAGAGAAGTGGTCCCTACAGCTACATCGATTAAAACATGCTGTAATTTATCACAAGTTTTTTGTTATAATTTGAGTTATGACAGTGACTGGCTGTGAATGAAAGAATTCGGAACTATGCACTGAATGTTCACTGAATTATTAAACGAGCATTTAGGTTCATTTCAAAAATATTTGTTATTTAATTCTTAGTACACAACACAGTGTTATTGTTATACAATACAGTTTAATACATTACTATTGTATGAAGATACGTTGGCGTTTATTTTGCATAAACTGGTAATTAAATTCGTCATTAAATAAAAATGTTGATACGAATAAGTCGATAACGCACAGTATCTTGTATAGTGTGATGTTACTAAGTTATTAAGAGCCTTTTGTAAGAAGACAGTCCTGTCCTATTCTCCAGAAATGAGCGCAGTAACCTGACGTTTTTGCTGCATGTGATGCCCAACTACTGCACTGACATGGGCACCAAATAACTCACAAATATTTCATCTCAATAGCCATCTCTACTATATTACCAAAACACCCCCTGCACTTTGTGATACTTGTAACGCAAATTTAACAATATATCACATTACAGAAAACTGCCCTAAATTCAATAACCAAAGAAAATTTACTAATCTAAATAAACCTTTAGATACCTAATTGTATTCGACCAAATATCAGAACCAACTGATCAGGTTTTGTGAAAATTGTAAAATCTTTAATGACATATGATGATATTGTATAATAAACTTTTGTATTACATATAATATATGATGCCATACAATATTAATTATATATATATGTTATAACAGTTTTGTTAATATAATTATGGATAAAATTATAAACAATGTAGTCACTAATAACCTTAGTCGTTGATGCGACTAAAATAAGGAAATTAAAAATTAAATTAAAATTTCAATAGCTGCTAAACTCCCTCTCTCTTCATACACGCATTCCTCTTCAGAACTATCTTCAGCCCTGGGCCGAATTACTTTGCTGCTTGTTTACCGCGTCAAACATCGTGCGAAACATCACTGTCCTCTTGGCGTCAGCGGAACCTCATCCTCATTAATAGATTCTTTTCCGAGCGATCCCTGTGGCCAACGTTTCTATTGTAACATGACATACATTTTCAAACGTGTTTCTGGGAGAAGGTTTTCAGTCACTTAGACACTGTTTTGTTATTACTGATTTAAAAAAATCGAAATAATAAGTAGCTTGACGACAACATGTTTTTTAAATGGTTGAAAGACTTGTTAAAAGGAATCATTGTCAAATGATTATATTAATCGCCGGAATAATTATGAATGCAAAAATTCATTGATGAAGTAATTCTCTTAGATTATATTTGTTTATAAAAATATCTGGATGTAAACTCTTTCAAAAGACTACAAGAATCTCAATCAAGATACTAAGAAATGTGGTGTCAATAATACACAAAATTGCAAACCATAAATAACTAATTGTAGGGTCCAGGCAACCGTTATACCATAGGGTCCTCCTTGAAAGTTCTGTAAAGAAACCGTAACATTCTCCTGCGCCACTCGCAAATATATTATTTTCTCTTAACAGCAAAGCAAATAACTACATCTTTGAGGAATTCTGATTTAGTGTATGGAGCACTTATTGCGCTGCCTAGAAGATATGGCAGGAGAAATACAATTTTCCATTATCTGTCCAAACATTAATGTGTCTTAATATTCTTACATATTCACAAATAAACTAATATTTGTTACATATATGAGTCTTTAAACATTAAAATGTGTTAATTTCATTTGTAGTATGACCTTAACAATTTTACTACATTATTATTTTCTCTACGTGTTTCGAAGTTTGCATGTGAACCAAGAAATGAAACGAAAAATCTCTCAGTGAATAATCATGTGAGCCAGTGTACGTGGAACAGGGATGTTCAAAAGAAAGAGTTCGGGAGGCTGCCCGCGATGGCATGCTGTCCTTGCCCGTCTCCCATTCGCCTCTCGCAGACCCACGTGACTGAGTGCCCCCACCCCCCCGACGGGTTGACTCGACAACTTCAGGCCAGACCACCTGCTGATTGGAAGAAAAAGAAGACAAAAGAACATTATAAAGAACTATAAGAAACATATAACTATACCTATTAAATCAATTAAACTAAACAACGTCCAAAGCGGCCATGTTAATAGCTTTAAGTTAGAAATATTTAGTTTCTTTAGATTAGGCGTTCTCTCCACTGCAAAAGCCAAAACGCCTGCAGCCTATTGTACCCCATTAATAACATCCCGCCTCTCCAGGGTAACTGATGGGCGAGAAGTTGAAAAAAAAGGCTGCCCGCAGAGAAATGCTGTGCCAGGCTCCGCCACTGGGGCCAAGCACTTGAACAGCCCCCATTTAAGGTACCTTACGAATAAGGCGACTGAAAGGAATACATAGAAAATGTTGAATTTGGAATTGAGAACCTTAACCCTTTGACTGCTCTATACGCAAAATATTTCTGTGCGAGGTAGCCTGTGGATGTGTTCTTACGCTGAGTCAGATTATCGCTGGGACCCTCTGGACGAGATCGTACAGGAACCGCGATGTCCCCGAAAGCATCTGGACGTGTTGTTACGCTCAGTCAGGTTGTCTCTGGGAGCCTCTGGACGTGTTGTTACGCTCAGTCAGGTTGTCGCTGGGAGCCTCTGGACGTGTTGTTACGTTCAGTCAGGTTGTCGCTGGGAGCCTCTGGACGTGTTGTTACGCTCAGTCAGGTTGTCGCTGGGAGCCTCTGGACGTGTTGTTACGTTCAGTCAGGTTGTCGCTGGGAGCCTCTGGACGTGTTGTTACGCTCAGTCAGGTTGTCGGGCTCAGTCAGGTTGTCGGTCAACCTCTGGACGAGTTCGCTGGCGCAGACGCGCTTTCAGCTGTCGCTAGGACTAACTGATTTTTGAGACGTCTTGCGCGGTATCTGTGTGTACTTTTGTGTGTACGTGCAGCTCTTAGTGGGGTTTGTTGCGAGAAGCATGACGCAAGATGCGTGACTCTCACTCGACCGACCCGCAGCAGTTTAAGGGTGAAATTTGGAAGATTTCACAAATTTGATAAGCTGACATTCTACAACTTCAAATTGGTTGTCACATCCGAAGGCAAAACTTCAAAACAGACCGTCAAATCGTGGCCCAAAATATGGTCTCCAAATCCCAAAATATGGTCATCAGACATCGAATCGTTGCCCAAAATATGTTGAAAAATATTCTTCATAGCAGAAGCTTTAGACGCAATCGACCTTGGAATTGTTGGTCATAATTAAGAGGCCCTCGCTTCTATTCACCCTTTTTTCTACGAAAGCTGTCATTGCTTCTTAGGCTTATTGTAATTATAGCTCGGTCCACTGATCCTATCCATTGAGGGCGCAAAAACTAATAATTCGACAGTGTCCTTGTAAAAGAGAAAGCCATTACGTTGCTTGATGAATTATGCATGACGAAATCTACAATCTTCTTAACAAATCTGCTAGTAAAATGACCTGAATTTCGTGCTTTTGAAATATTCTCTGCTTTACAATGATGACACGAAATTTAAATTACACTTTTGTGCAAAACCTCTTAACATTACTTAACTTTCTTTTCCCGAATACAGGTTGTACATCATTCGCAACGCTCTTGACGCAACCTACAAAATCTTCTCTTTACAGCCGTTTGAAATAATGAAATATTATGTAGTAACCTCAAAGTCACCACATGTGCGTTTTAAATAACGTAGAACATTGTTATCTGTGTCAGTTTTCAGATATTTAATTTCCACACATTTTGCGTCAGACATCCCCTTCGAAGCCCTCCAGCTCATTGATTCCCCTACAAAACCAATATTCGTGACGTCTGCCTATTGTAAGACAGCGCCCTCCGCCGGCGCTGCAGTCTCTTCGCGTCCCTCTTGCGAGGGACAAAATCGTCGAGATTACTTCCAGCCGAGCGGCACCTGGTGTCTTTCTCGAGAACGTTAATTCTCGCCAATTTGGTTTTTGTAAGTCGAGAAGTATCGATTCCGCTCGAGTTACAGCGCGACTTATCGAATCAAGGCCGACGGCGTCGCTCCGCGGGAGGGGGTGGGGGTAGGGGCGGGGGCCGGCGCTCCCCGCTGGGTGACAGTTACAATTGCGCCTGTAATTTGTCTACCTGCCTTTCTCGCTCGCTGTGCTCATTAACTGGATTGATAATAGATGGCCTTGTAATTCACTTAGGGGGCCGAGGAGAGTGCGGAGCAGATCGGGGCGGGGCGGGGCGGGGCGGAGAGGGGCGGGAAGGCGCGGTGCTGCCGCACACGACTATTTCTGGAGAACTGGCCCGATGCCACCGTGGGGGAGGGGACATTGGGAATGGGGTGGTCGGGGAGGGTCGAAGAGGGGGGGCGGGGCCAGTGGGAGAGCAAAAACGGATGTATCCCCACTATAAAAGCGGCGGAATACAGCTTCGAATCATTTAATGGGAGAGCTGCTGACTGCGGATGTGATACAGGAATTTGGTTTCTAATTCTGTTGCTGAATCTCAGCAAAAAACGCAAGGAATCACGACTGTTAGAATATTTATACGAAAGAATTAGTGATCATCGAATAGATTGTTACGCTTAACCTGTTTTGGGCGCGGGGAAAAAGCGGTTTTGCACTTATTTTGGTTAGCAAAACGTGGCTACGTTTTCAACACAATCTTTTTGTGGGAAGGCAGCTACACGTTCTTAGAAACTACTCGCTACTACTCGCTGCCAACCTTCTCGAGTTAAAATCCAATATCCCCGGCACGCTAACACACACGCTTATACTTTCTTGAGGTCCGATCAGACGACGGCTGGAAGTTACTGTTGTAGGCATGAAGTTTTTAACAATGGTTTAGCCCGTCTTCAACGAATTCTAACAATTTCTAGAATTCTAATACTGCAATGTCCCGACTTCCCAATAAGTGCTGCAGTCTTGCGGTCGTGTTTGAAAGCATGAGCAGTGGAAAGTCTACCGCCAAAGGACGTGTCTCCCAAAGCTCATCGTTAACAGAAGTGACTCTGCTCTTTTGTTTAGAATTAGCGCGCGGAATTTGGGGAAATTATTCTATCTCCAGGGAGCGACGTTTAAAATGTATGTTCTGAGCTAGTAATTAGTGCCAAAGATTTATAAATACTTGATTTTCTCGGGCGGCGCCAAATTTGAATCATTTCGGCCGCTCATGTGCCGACAGAGCTTTGGTTGCTCGACACTCGCGTGGGCGCCGTCGATTCGATAGACCGCGATTCGAATCGTGAGGTTTTTATGAACATTAAAAAAAAGTGTCAGAATAGAGAAAGTTGTCCAATTTTCCGATAGCAACGTTTCGCATTGCAATGTTAACAATGTGGGTTGATTCAATCGTAACAATGCCTTGTATAAGTCAGTATGCTGGTAGCATAACATACAGTGGTATTTGCGGCTTCCGTCCTGTATAACTGCGTATCGGGCTGTGAAACCGAAATTTAGCTGTTCAAACATGATCAAAGCCGTGGATTTTAAAGGGCGAAAGATTTCGTTGTACGACTGCCGTCGGAGGGACAGTAAAGCCAGCTGTCCCAAGTTGAAAATCTACTGCGTGTAAAAGATCCTCCAACCTAAATGAAGCCTCTGAGCAAACTTTAAATCACGTTTTGCCGCCTGAGTGATATCTATTTTCTCCCCTAAATATTGAAACGAGCGTAGCGAAATTTGGGACGTCAGACGGAACCGCATGCCTGTTGGCCTGAGTCTCGCCAAGCAAAATAAGGCATCATTAAATTGGATTGAACAACATACGTGTAGGACTGGAGTACAGAATGTATCGTGGCACGGGCTCGCCTTAAACCTAACCCTGGAAGTGACGGCTCTTCCTTCCCAGTGATGGAATTTAATGTGCTTATTCATGGACTGGTGAGAAAGTGGTAACAACAGGTTATCTTTTGCCAACTATAATATACAAATGGGATATATTATAAAATTCCTCATACAATTTCAAATAAACGCTAAATAAAATCTAAACATTTGAAAGTGTGTGACGCTTGTGTTGAATGGTTTACGAAGTTTATGTGAGTTCAGATTTTTATGAATACGATTCTGTGAATCTATGGGGGAGCATTCTTATTAACCGGACTCGGGGTACTATCTCTTCAGGTTATATAAATTAATACGACATTTAAGATAATTTTTCCGACTTTTAAGTGCGGAATAACAATTAAATTAACACAATTTGTATTGTATTGTTGGTAATATATAAGACGAAATTGCGTTTGAAAGCTTTTTATGTGTTGAATGAAATGTTTGATCTTTACATTTCTGAAATCTGTAACCAAGAGAAATAACATAAATTCAGCCAATTTTATTAACTATACACGTCAATCAGAAAATGTGTGTCATTTATGCAAAATTCATATTTTATTTATTTGTTTTACGTCAAAAACAGTTAAAACTGTGTGTGACAAGCTACGGGAAGAAGTGCACGATTTCTAAATTCTGGAATCCCTACCCTAATCCATATACAAGTTGTTTTCTCAATAAAGCAAGAAAGAAAGAAGTGTTTTTGGCAAGAACTGATAAGAAAATATTTGATTGAATGTAATAAATCTATTTTCAAGGGCAAATCAGCTATAGATTTTGGCTCGTATCACTCATCATACCCTTCGTGAAGGAATATATTTCCTGCCGTTACAAAATGAAAAACAATAATTTGAATAACTATATTTCCGACTGAACTCTACAAGACGTGCACAGATAGTGAAATTACATTTATGTCCAGAAACAAAACAAAGGGCCATCTCAGCATTTGCTCAAAGGATCAGAGTAACTGGACGAAAAGCCTAGTGGCATTCAGAAGCAAACCTACTGCTGAACAAAACCAAAATGGTTTTCCAAAAAGGAGCAAAAACACTTCTCTAGAACAACAAATAAAATACTCCCACATAATGTTGCTATAAATTAAATATTTTAACGTACACTTTCCTCACAAATACTACAATAAGATACTGCAACATCATGGTAGACAGTCATGTAATGTAGTTTATTACATGGAAAGTTTGTCGTAACAAAATAGAAACGCAATATTTACAGATTCTGGGAAAATAGGAGAGAAAAAAAGAGAATGAAATGTGATGTATTGCGTGCCAGAAACAACACAATTCTTGTGCGTTACAGCGAAAAAGCATGCATGTAAATAGGAGCGAAATGCACGTTCACAAATCTTGATTGCGTGTTCTGCTGCCATCATTGGTACCGGAATTTCGCGAAGAACAGTAGCATTACTGACTTAACAGAAGTATTAAATAAAGTTTACAATCAGATGGAATGTTGATTTCTATGTAAGGTTGTGTAAATTTTATTTAATGTTCTTTGTAGTGCACTTAATATATTGACCATTTAAATGAGGAAAATGGAGAATGAAACATGCAAAATATCCTAATAAGGCTGAACACGCAAGACAAGGGAAGAATGAAGTTGGCTACAAATGGTATTTTGATTGCGATTGTTCAGAAGAGCTGCAGGTTTATTTTTTCAAAACAAGGAATACTTTATTTTAAGTAATAAATTATGTATTTCTCATTCTTATCTTATATTGTTGTGCAAACAATCTTTCACAAGCTTCAAGAAAATACTTCGTTTTCATATTTTTACGAAGGAAATAGTGACAGACACATTCTTTCTTTAATTCCATTTTCTTCGGTTGCCTGTTTGCTCCGCTATACCTTCGATCGGATGGTCAGGTGCTTCAAAATCTACCAGATCATCTGTGATCGTTAATTTTATTGCAGATTGCTTTCCGCGCAAGCTGCTATTCTTTACGTGAACTATTCTTTCAATGGCCATCAACCAACTCTTTTTATCTCCTTTCATTTAATTTAAAACCTCTTTCTTTTCTAAATAGTTTTTGATGTCATTCACTCATCGTTAAGACCCTCACTCAGCAACCCTTTCACTAAATCCAATTTTTGTTGTTATTCCAATATTTCTAGTAATTTATTTTAAAATGTTCTCAGACGTGAAATGTACTAGTTTCTATATCAATAACGTGCAGTTCTTTATTTAACTGTGCAATATACTAAGAAAAGCTACAGAAGATGGCAATTGCAGACATCAGTTCGTTATAAAAAATTGCTAAAGTAATTTAATCCTTTCACAACATTTTCTTTCGCAAAACATAGAGCTTAATATTCTTACATTGTATAGTAGAGCATCGACATCCCCAAGATATGCAAATTTTACAAGCAATAGCAGGAAAGTTGATCTACGTCTAGGAACAGCAATTGCATGATGCCTGTTAGAAAAATTAAATGTCACTAAATCAGCAATCAAACCAATCGACGTTGATTGTCTATCCATCCATCGCTTTTTCACATTCAAAAAATACTTCGATGTCACATTCAAGAAAATTTTCTGACACTCTCCGAGAATTCTTCTTATTCCCGAAGAGTAACATTATTGCAATCAAAAAGAAAACAGTGTCACTTTCAGAGAAGCCCAAAAGTAATAGTCTAATGACTTTCTTACACTAATTATTTACATATCTTTCTTTACATTACTTTTTATTTTTAAGTTTACATTACATTTCTTACACCTATTATTACAGTAATGAAAAATAATTTTGACTATTCCACTCGTAAAATTAAAACCAATTGTGTGCAAGTATACGTACAAATTTCCCAATCACGGCGGTGTAGCCCAAAAGGTTTATCGCTTTTTCTATCCGATTGTTCTTACCGCTTCTCCCTACTGGCCAATCATAAACTGTGTCTTGTCTGTCTTAGGAGGCGGTACACATCGATTGCTATGTCAATGTCCAATAACCGCGTATGTACGGTAACATCTTTGATTTTAATATACCATTCAGTTGTTTTTAATATTTGATCCATTTTGGATCTCCGTTGTAGATCATTTTATTCGTGGAATAGTCCAATTAAATACCACTCGTGTTTCTGAAATTCTCAGATAAATCCCCTCCTCGCTTCGCGAGTCGTGGATTTATCGACAATTTCCCAAGCTCTCGTGGTATTACTTATGATAATTTTTTGTCTTTCTTCCCATCTTTTCGTTTCCACTTTCAGAACGTTTCCTTTCGGTGTCACGTCGAACGTAATTCCGTGTTCTGTAGAGGAGCGTTGACATCCCCAAGCGATAAAAATGTTACAAGCAATAAGACGGGAGATGATCTGAGTCCAGAAGAAGTCCGGGAGTAATAGCCAATAACTGTCGCCATAAAAATGCATTCCGTGTTTGGAGCGGAGGCGAAGTGTTCTGGGCGCAGACCACAGCCGCGATCAAAGCCCCGGAGTGAGGAGGGTGGGGGATGGGGGGGTTGGTTGTTGGTAGGCGGCGCGCGTGCCAACTGAGCCGAGGGGAAGCCACTGGCTCCCCCTTCACTGCTGCCAACCCTCTTCATTGTTTTACGCTCGACGCAAAGGCTTGTGCTGCAAGGAAAGAGGGGAAAAGTGTATACGTTACGTCTAAGGAAAATAATATTCCCTAGTAGAGCTTCACGTACACCTACCTACTGTACGAACCCGCTGAAGTGAATCAGGGCATCAACTCTTTGATGAACGATCACAAGAGTACAATTATTTGTTTGGCAAAAACGTGATACTTTCATTTTTGTCAACATCAGCTCGATATATATGCCTGGTAAAAAGTGTGAATCTCAAATTATGCTCTAAAACACATCTTTTTCTGCACATTGCTAGTATTTTTAATATTCATAATACGATCTGAAACAGCTTTTCCGCTCTACTGTAAAATAAGTTGTTTTTTTTTTACTTTTACTGTTATTCCCGCCCATCAAAGAAGTAATGTCACTGCAGTGTCTAAGACCGAAAGGTTATGTGTTCGAGTCCCGATGGTGATAGGATTTTCGATACAAGCTACTTAGATTGAATTCAACTGCTGTGTAGAGAAGAACTGTACTGATCAGTAGTTCTCGTTTGTTTTTTGTTTTTTTCGAGGAATACTAGCCGAATGTCGGAGCAGTACTCTTACAAAGGCACCATAGACCGGCGATCATTCCTTCTTCTTCGTGGTTCTCTCCTCACCCCTTACACTATTATGCAGTTCACTACAACACGTACAGGCATATCAGTCGGCTTGTCGTGGCTGGGGCTGTACCCTGCTGAAGATAGATTGCTGGTCGGAGCAATTGTCGCAAGCTGACGTGTAGGTGGCGCGGATCTGCCATCCAGCGAAGGAAGAAAACCACCACCACTTGCCATGAAGAGAAATGCACAACATTCACGGGATAACGGCAGTAGTACTTAACGCTTTCGCAAATATGAAATATTAACTTTACCAATACTATTTGTACCCTTCTTCTTTTTCTTCTTTCTATTACTCCATAAGTTATGATTAATTAAGATGTTGTTAGTTACTTTATAAGTAAAGGACAGCCATCAAATGTAGGGTTAACGATATTATTGTTATTATTAACTTTATTGTTATTATATAATTATCATTACCATTATTGTCTTAAAATTAATTAAAATTTCAATGTATTAGTATTCCTAATTGTAATATGTAAAGTGTAGTGTTCTGCCACTAGATTGTAAACCTACCTGCAAAAATAATAAATGTATCTATAACTGATTTTGGAGTGCCAAATTATTTTCACATTGGTGAAGGTACTGTGTCGAACGTGAAATCTGCACTTGCAAAACTTAGTTTCACACCAAGGCCGTTTGAGCCCGAAAGCGAGCCCCTCGCCTTCTCGGGTCTTATTCTCACTCCTTCGAGTCGCAATGTGCGCTCGCGGATTCGTCGAATCGCGACGACGCGTTGCAACCGAACGAACAGAGCTCGCGAGACGCGAGTAACACTGGTATCAATTCCCCGACGGAGGGTTTGTAAGTGGGGTCACCACACAAGGCCATGACCGCGATCTCGGCCGCGGAGAAATGTCGGACTATACCGGATGTAACAGAATAAATATTAAAACCTATTTGATAATGCAGAGTGGTCAAAAGTGATCACTGTGAGCCAATGAACATAGGAATTCTCTATAACGGAGTTACACTGAAGTGTTTGCCACTGAAATATAGGCAACCCGGTGCACAAGTGACCTGCAGAACAGCTGAATGGAAGTAGTTGCCTGACTTTCAGGGGCTAATGTCACAAGCGTAACTCCTGTTTATGAAATATCCCACTGTGTGTGTAATATGGCTGGGTTAGTGCACAAATGTTGTATGCTCATCCATGGCCATTTGTGAGTCAATATCATTTTTCGAGACACTTCGTTCATAACTATCTCGTGTACAAATATAGCATGTCGATGTAGGAGAGATCATGTTTTTTTATCGGAAAGCACACATTGTCGTTCTACTTTTACAAACTTTCAAGTTTGGTTTTCTCCAATCTAGGTATTCTGGATATACGATATGATTCTCGAAGTCATCCGTATACTCATTGTCCCATAGTGATCATTTTAACACCTTTACATCTCCAAGCAGTTTGTAACATTTATTCTGAGACATTGTAAGATCTAGTATTTTCTTCTCTTTCAAATATCTATACTTACATATTTATTGTATATCTTACAGTAAATTTATAAATATCTCGTTAGAGGGAATGAGTCAGAAAACATAAAATGAGATATTTTCCTGTAACTAATGGTACCTATGTTTCACATGTATATGGTATCGGAAACATTGTCATTGTTACAGGTGAGAAAACGAAATATTCCGTGTGATTTCAAGAACAGTCAACAAATTGCAAAGATAATTCAATTGATATTTATGACTAAAGTCTGTCGTTGGTCTAATACTACAGTTTAACGTTATTATTCCCATTAAAATTTACAGTGTTAAAATTATTTACACTGTACACAAAATATTCCATTTAATAAAACAACGAAATAATTGTCTTAAAATTCATGCAGGGAAAAAATGGAATTTATTGATATGGTGGAAGTTTTTTTTTTTGTTTTCATTGTTTTATAATAGTTTATGGTTATTATGATCTCACATTGTGCAGCAAAAAAATTGTCATCTTTAAAGTAAACGATGAAATGAACTTGCGGATAAGTGATGTATTGATAAAGTTCCATAAATTACAGATAATATCCGTAATAGGGAATTAACTTTGTACTGTTGAAAGCCTGATTGGAATACAGGATATCTTTACTTTTTTAAATTGCTAATTGAGATATTGTGGCTTGAGTTTTATATCTCTCTAACAACAAAGAATCTCCAAACATATGTTCTCTGTGCAAGCTTGCTCGAATGGTTCTCTTCGAGTTTTCTATGGTTGCATAATTATTTTTACCAACATATTTTCGTTTATATTAAGAAGGTTATAAATGGGTGGGAAGCGCGTCATCCGACTAATGTCTGAGTAAAAAACAACTATAGTGGTTGTGAATGAAATTACATCAATTACTCAATCACTGAGTAGCGTCTGCATAAATTCTTGATATAGACGCTTTTAGCATTGCGATCCACAGCGCGTTTCAGATAGCACCCATAACCGTGCATTCATCCCGATCCTGCCGTCTATACCTCTGCAATACCCGCGCCACGTAGACGGTACTTCAGTCTGCTTCACGCTGTAATTTGCTCCGTCCGCGTCATTATGGCTGGCCCTCCTCCACTTCCACCGAAGGGACTGTCCAAGCCATCGCGTCTACCATTTGCTCTATTGATACACGAGTCTAATAATGTAGTCCATGACTCACAGAGACCGGTCATTGCCGTCAAAATCAACGCTTTCATCTCGTCAGATGTTCGGGGTTCTTAACTGTCGCCTATCAATGCCTTTCCGGAGCCCGGAGAACGTGAATTGAAGCTGGCGCACAGAATAAATTACAAACTAATGGAAGAAACATTGTGTATAGTTGAGAACTACTGATACACGTGTTTAGATGTAGATTACAATCATCTTATTGTTTGTAAGTTTGAGTTAAAAGATATTGATGTTTTGAGCAACGGCAAGAGCGTACATAAAGAACATTTTCTGTATTTGAAGTCCTTTCCATGACTACCCAAATGTTGACACATTTTTTTCAATTTTTTCTTACAACTTAAGTAGTAGAGAAAGCATTGCAATCTTGCGGTGGATCAGAGATTTTTTGGCAGAGCAGCATCTATTGTCGGGCCTTGGTAACGAAAAAGTGGATAAATCTTTTTCCTATATTTAGTAAATTACCTCCTCTAACGCCTTGTATAGTCAGAATCCACGTTTTGCGAGTCCTTCATACCGAATAATCAATTGACGGAAAACCTTCTGTTTCTCTGTCAGTCCGTCCGTCTGGCATTCATCCTGAGGAGCTTGAAACGGATATTCTAATTTCTAGTAGTTTTCGCTTAATTTCACCTGAATTGTAGGCAACCTTCAAACATCTATTTTCTCGGTTCCAACATTTATTTTGTTCCTCCTATGTACGGTAAAAAGTGGAACTGGTCCCATTTTGAGCCAATTTTTGAAAATTACATCAATTTATAAAAGAACAAGTCGAATATTGATGATGGAGATTTTTCCTTAGATAAAATCTGATCTAAAATGTACACTTCCCTGAACCCTCGAAACTTTCAAAAGTATTAAAAGTTAGAAAGTATGTACCACTAGTTTTGAATAACTTGTACATGGTACAATATGTTGCTCTGATTTCACAACTGTTCTTTTCACTGACAAATACTAAAATCAGTGTATGCCCGAGCCCCAAAACGTGATTATACAGCGATTTTTGTAACTTTGCCCCTGACAGGAATCTGCTGTTTTGCTGCCATCCAATCGAGAGCTTATATTTCGCTACAGTGACGTCATTATGGTGACGTTCAAGCTCCCGATTGGATAAAACCGTCAACAGCTGATTCCAGTCAGGGGTAAAGTTACGAAAATTGCAGTATATAGGGCTGGTGGTTGCTGTAAGAAAACTCCGCAGTTATAGAGAGGACTTTCGCATGGCGGCGGTATCGAAATTTGTGTGAGCATCTGATAAAAGTTGAAAGAAGAAACTATCACCAAAAGGTTCTAATAATTAAAGTCGTAAAGATTGAAACAGAAACTCATTTCTTCCTCCTAAAAAGTATTGGGGAGTTTTTGTACCCTCGCACGTTAAAGCAGTCGACAGCAATATCGATCGTCTGCGCGTGCCCAGTACAAGTTTGGCAGTTTTTTTGTGCATTTGTGCATGCCCAGAAGATCGAGAGGACAGTCGATTGCTGCTGCTAATGCGTGCAAAAACGACCTATTTAAAAAATCTAGTTGTGCTAAAACAACACGTACTATCTCTCCCATGTACTACGCGGAAAGTAAGCGAAATTACGCAAAAAGTACTGAAATTTTTCAAAAATTATACATGACCTTATTTCAAATTCTATTTTAAAGGTGAAGATTTCTCTAATTCAAGGTGCAGATTTTATTCTTGAACAAACCATTTAATATTTTAGTTGTAAGAAAACTCCGAAAAAGTTGTGAACTTTTGCAATTTTCCAAAAAACCAGTGTCAACGAACATGAGACCTGCACCATTATCTTAAACGTCCTTCACACTATCCAGCAAGAAAATTTAATCAAAAACGATGGGACCCTTTTTTAGAAAAATTGGAAAATATCCCAGGGGCTTCAGGTAATTCCCCCAAAAATTAAAATATCGGTTTCAAATTCAAGGGACCGCGACATCAGCGAGATCGATTGGGGAATATCAACATTGGAGAAAAAAGGCTGAACCGTTTAGCTGCTAGCGTTGTTCAGAGACGGACAGACGGAAGGACGGAGAGACACACAGACATTTTGCAGTCATTCGATTTTTCGGTGTCAAGGGCCCACAAAAAAGATATTTTGGCTACACTACGTGTTTAGAAAATTTTGGTTTCTAAATTTAGCAACTGGATTGATCCCGTTATTCCATACCGGATGGCGAGGGCAGCCGGCAGCGAGCATGCGCGGTCCGTGCGCCAAGCGGCGCGCAACGGTCTGTAGCGGCGGCTTCGCCCGTCAGCGGCGCGTCACGGCGCCGGGGGCGCGAGAGGGGGTAGGGGGAGGGGAGGGGCCACCCCAACGGGCACGTGGCACGCGAGCGCCATTAGGGTTTTCATTGCACATCGCACCGCCGGCGCCCAATCATCGCCGCGACGGCCGCGCGGGGGCGCTGATTACAGGTTGCGTTGCCCGCGCCACCCCTTTCCCAGCCCCGCACCGCCCCCGCGCCCAACGTACCTCGCGTCGCCCCGCCAACAGCATGCGCGCCCCGCCCGTTCCTCACCCTGGCCCTCCCCTCCTCGACTGCGCGCCCCGTCCCATCCCAAGCGCCCCCGCCTCGCCCATCCCCGCCATCTCCTGCCCCGCCCCATCCTCGCTTCCCACCCCATCCCACCCCGTCATGCCCCGTCACGCCCCGTCACGCCCCGTCCCGACCTGTCTCGTCCCGTCGCGCCCAGTCCCGCCCCGTCCCGCCTCGTCCCGCCTCGGTCCCTCCTCGTCCCGCCCCGCCCCATCCCGCACCGCCCAGTCTCACTCCATCCGGTCCCGTTCCGTCCCGCCCAGTCCCTCCCAATCCCTTTCCGTCCCGCCTCGCCCTGTCACGCTCCGTCTCGTCCCGCCCCGTCTCGTCCCGCCCCGTCTCGCCCCCCCCGTCTCGTCCCGCCGCGTCTCGTCCCGCCCCGTCTCGTCCCGCCCCGTCTCGTCCCGCCCCGTCTCGTCCCGCCCCGTCTCGTCCCGCCCCGTCTCGTCCCGCCCCGTCTCGTCCCGCCCCGTCTCGTCCCGCCCCGTCTCGTCCCGCCCCGTCTCGTCCCGCCCCGTCTCGTCCCGCCCCGTCTCGTCCCGCCCCGTCTCGTCCCGCCCCGTCTCGTCCCGCCCCGTCTCGTCCCGCCCCGTCTCGTCCCGCCCCGTCTCGTCCCGCCCCGTCTCGTCCCGCCCCGTCTCGTTCTGCGCCGTCCCGCTTGGGTACTCGCAGCTCTTTATTCCCACCTCCTTGCCCAATACCTCAGTCGCGTATCCTTCTGCCCGACCACGCACGTTTCCCGACTTGTCCGTTACTGGACCCTTCTAGCTTCTCCGTTACTCTCAACCTCCTCTCTCCGAACTCTTCTCCATTCCCACCGGTCACTCACCTACCCCTGCACATTCTCTCACCAGCCGCAATATGCACCGCCCACTGTGTGAGCATCAGCTTTCAATTCCTCCCATCACTCGCTGGATCACTGAGTCTCTCGTTCCCTCAGCCACCAACCACAGTGCTCAATCACCCTCGATGTCCTCTGTCAGCCACAGCTGTTATGTAAAAGAAATTTAGGGGCAGAAAAGAACAGTCCTTAATTAAGTTTGTTTATTAACAAAGTCAAAATACAACGTTCAGAATACAAGCCAATATTCACATATTCCGGGAGATG